>CATIWQ010851793.1:0-25898 GCA_949673415.1 Euphorbia schlechtendalii | reverse complement strand
GAAATCCACAAGCCAGAAGAAGAGTCATACCTCAGAGGCAACCACTTCAGGAACCTTTTGATCTATTTTGCAACTAAGTTTAGTCATTCACCCCCTTTAACTAAGTACTTGTAGCTAACAAAACCAACAATTTATATTAATCATCAACTTAAACAAGAGAATCTTAAAAGAAATTATGCATTAAATTGAAAAAGGTATAAATGTAATTCACTCATAACTATATTTTATCAAATAATTATTTTCCTTTCGAAACATATCCATGAGAAATTCTATGTTGGCTTTTTTTTACAAAGTTATTAACTATTGAATCAATGGTATAAAAATTGATCAAATGGTAGTAAAAGGGAAAGTAACGACTTGTTTTTTACAACTTTGAAAGCTGGACAAAATTAAACTAGATTGAAATAAAATGAACTTATATCAATGTAAATTAATAACTTCACAAACCTAAATTGAACTTAATCTATTTGTAGTCCAAAAGAAAATAACATGATCTAATGATAACTTTGTCAAATACAAAGTTACTGTAAAAAGCACCAATATTTTTTGTTTTATTCCCTTAACTTCTCTACTTTCTTTTCCTTCCCTTAGAATTTTTCGGCAAAGCTTTATATTTTGTTTAGAAATCAAAATTTGAAGGAAATCAATTGAATTGAATTCATTTTATATTCAATACCCCATTTTACACTTACCCCCATAATCCCTTATATACCTTTATCTCCCCTTTTTATATTTACCATCCCTAAATTCATTTGTATTTGTTTATCAAACATCATCCATATAATTTTAAAATAAAAATTTAATATATTTAAAAAAACACCAATTTAATTATTATCATAATAATGAGTAATAAAAATACAAGTTCAAATAAAAGAACTAAATTGATAACAAAATTGTATTTTATATAGCCTCTCACATTCTTCATATGCTATCATACAACTTTTCTCATTCATTAACCTCAAATTTAGTCTCTGAAACCACATTATTTTATAAGAGAACTGAAAAATTTTGCATATAAATATAAACGTACAAAGTGTGGGTAAGAACTTAAATGACAAATAACGAGGTCATGTTTCGGTAGATGGTGCACAAAAAGGAAATTTTCTTGATTCTTAGTTTTGAGATTTTTGTTTATTTTCTTTTTTTTGAATTATTCATGATGTATTTTTTGTGATTATATATATATATATATATATATATATATATATATATATATATATATATATATATATATATATATATTTAAATTAAATATATAATTTATTTGATTTTTTTATTGGCACAATTTTTAAAATGCGTTATAAATTAGGATTTGTATCATCCCAAGTCTTGGGCTCTAACTTTTTGACTCAATTAAGATTCAATTTTACATTCGTATGCTCCTGATGTATATGCTCTTATCCCTTATGTCTTGTTGGTTTTTTAAATTTCTTATCTTAGTTTATCATTATCTCTTAAACTGTTTATTGTTTAACATGTCGCTTTAGAGTTTTTTTGTTCGTCTCTTATATTCGAAACGTCATCTATTACGATATACTTTTTCAAATGGAAATCTGGTAGGGAATTGGTAGAGAGAATTATTTTGTTAGAGAACTAGTACACAAGCAATAAACAAACAATTATAATCTTAAAAGTAAATGAAAATGCATTAGAAAGTGATTACTTCCTTTTAGAAAAAAAGAAAGTGATTACAACACATGTAACATAAATATCTACACAGTTTAAACCAAAATAGCAAATATCTAGTAGAAATGTGGTAGGACGTGGTAGGTAACACAGATACATGTCAAAGTTTATCTCCATAATATATGTGTACGTATCAAGAATGATTTTTACCAAACTCACATACATACAAACATTGTATTAGACACCTACCAAATACCTTACAAAACCTATTTTGTTCAATATCATGGTAGGAATGTGGTGAGAATCTTATATTTTATTGGAAGTTTGTTCAATCCATCAATATTTGGTAGGAAATTGGAAATTGGTAGGAACAATATATTTCCTTTTTATCATTCAAAAACTAGAAAAAAACAAAATTACAAATTCAAAAAATTATCAACTTCCTACCAGATAGCTACCAAAAAAGGTACCAAATACTAAAAAAACGATAATGCAATATATCTTCAAACTAGAAGATCTTGCATTCTATTGAATCAAAATAGAAATGCAAACCTCTAATTTCAACAAATATGGATTACCTTCAACAATGGCAGGGTTCCACATGAAAATCGTAACAAACAGAGGATGATCAGTCATCTGAATGCTTTGAGTTTTACATGAACTGAAATATTGAAAAAATATATCACTGTTGATTTCCATGACAAGATCTGTAGCATAAACCTGAAGTTCAATTTTCAAATCTCCTAACAGAGATTCAAATTAAATCAAATCAGATGAAAAAAAACCTAATCACAATTTAAAAATAAAAATCGAAAAAACATGATGCCGAGAAGATGATAGTTGCAAAGAAGAGCAAAATCGAATTACAAAGAGAAGATGAAACTGAAATGCTTCAATTCAACGAAATTAGATAAAAGAGAAGAAGAGAAAATCAATGCAGAGAAGGAGAACTGATTCAGAGAAATAGCGTGAGAGTAAGAGCTGAAACATGTTATATAAAACGTACAGATTGAAAGAACTTAGAAAAATTATAATATGCAAGGAATTAGTTAAAGAATAAAATTGTAATAACTTGCCCTGACAAAGCATTTATAACAATTTTCCTTTTTTATTTATAAAGACATTTTCGTAATGGTTAGATGTAAGTACAATATTAATTAAAAGGTAGTGATTCAATTTCTTGTATAAATTGATCAAATTCCTTCTTTCAAAATAATCTTAGGAATTCCATTCCTATAATTGGGATGAAGAATTAAATGGGAATCCATTTCCCAATCCATTTCTCAACTTTGTCCTTTCTATTTTCTTATTTCTCAACTTCTATTTTTCAATCTTAAGTTCTGTTGAAGTATGCTTTCATATAAGTGGAAGCTTTGGCTTTAGAGGTATTTTGTATTGAGGATGAAGAACAGGTAAAAGGGCAAAACATAAACAAATAGCTTTTTTCAAATATAAACGATCCTACTCCCGCCACTCGAGTTCAGTTTCCGATCCCCTGGTATGTTTTCCGATCATCGGCTCCACGATTATATGATTTTGAATTCACATTAATTGCTCGCTTATTTGATACTGTAGAAAGGTGCTACTCTCGATAATAATCATAATATCTATGGAGTCAATTCATGCTTGTCCATTTTGTCACCTAAGCCTTCCACAATCGCAACTCCAGAGGTATTCTTTTTTCCTTTTCCTATCATTTTTTACGATTAATGCTATCGATGTTCAATTGGGGATATATGTTACTGATTGTAATCGACAATGTAGACATGCCAACAACCACTTTGAGGATGATGACAAGTACGATATGGCTAAGGGTTTGGGCGATGGATTTTTTCAAGAGGCGTCTTCTTATGTCTCTGATTTTCGAGATGAGAAGGTATCTTGCTTGATTGCTATGCAGGTTAAGAGCTCCTTCTATAATGTCAACGAAGAATCAGGTGGTGGTTTGATGGCCTTGCTGCGGAATTGTTTAGAATTAGATGCTAAAAAGGCTAATTCTGATACTATCGGTGTCTTTTTGTGTGGCTATGTTGATCATTTTCAGAGTTTGCCTTCTGAAGATGTTGGTTGGGGTTGTGGATGGCGTAACATCCAAATGTTAGCTTCTCACTTGCTTTTTCATAGAAATTATGCCAGAAACCTATTATTTGGTGGTTCTGGTTTTGTTCCTGATATCCCTTTTCTCCAGAGATGGCTTGAGGTTGCCTGGGGAAATGGTTTTGATGCTGATGGAGCTCGTCATTTTAATTATTCCATTTACGGCTCCAAAAGTTGGATTGGAGCTACTGAATGTGCTGCACTTTTTCGTTCTTTTGGCCTTAGGGCTAGGATTGTTGATTTTGGTCCCAAGGATTTGGAAAATCTTTTTCTTTCTGTTCCTGGCTCACATGTTGTGAAACCGGATTCTAGAGTGAAGAGAAAAGGTTTTCCTCTTTATGGACCTATGGATAGATATGTCACAAGTAGACATGAGAAGTCACCTAGATCTGATAATACTTCATGCTCAACAAGTCACTTGGCCAATGGGAGAAGTGAAACTGTACCAAATAACTTTTCAAGTGATGGTAAGGGCCATCAAGTCCTTCTTGATTGGGTATGGAATTATTTTTCCAAGGATAGTTCAGCCTCCCCTGCCAACCATGGTCGTGTTATAGTAACTGATAAAGCGTAAGTACTATCATACACTTGCAGTTTCAACATTATCCTTAACATTGACTATCACTTAGCCAAAGCATCTAGTTTTATTTAATTATTTTTCTTTTAATACTTTTTATTGCACATGATACTCTAGTTTCTGATTTGACTTGTAATGAGTTTAATGAGCAGGCCTTTGTACTTCCAACATGATGGCCATTCAAGAACTATTGTTGGGATTGAAGTCAAGCGTCCGTTTAATAGCAAGCTGCAGTACAATCTTTTAATTTTGGATCCTGGTCATGTAAGTATAGCATCATCAACATTGATTATGGCATTTTTTTTATAAAAGCACTTTAGCTTTCTCATTCTTTCCCTTCTTTCTTTCTCCTTTATGAGAAAAGTTTATTTTTATTTCCTTGGTGTGTCCCTTGGCTTGTATTGAGAAAGAAAATAAATCTTAACCATCTGGCATTCAAAGCATTCTCCATATATGCAATACATAAATCAAATCGTTAGTTTATAATGATTTATCTTTGATATGACATTCAGGAGCAGCTATGAGGGATATGTCTCTGGCATCTTTGCACACGAGAACAAAAGATTTTTAATATACTCAAAGTTGTCTTTTCGCTGATTATCTAGTTTAATATCCCTGAGAAAATATAATAAAAAAGATGAGGGAAAAGACTTTAACAAATACCACAGTCACACACAAATTAGGCAGTGAATGAAGTAAAATCTTTGTACCAAAGTGACTGCGCAGAAAAACATAACAGACAAGCTTAAAGCTGCAATTTTAGACCAAATGTTAAAGCATGCTGAAAGATATAAAGTTGAGATGAAATATGTCAATGACGAAAAGAAATCAGCCAAAAAGATAATCTCTAGAATATTCCTGCAATATGAATAATAGTTCTTGTGATATATAAATAACTCATTACTATTAATATAACACAGCAACAAAAGGGAAAATGCGTTCCATGATCAATCATGCATAAAGCTAGTCCGAAGCAGCTGAGTAGCATTGCTTCTAGAGAGGAATCTTCTTTTTTAAGCTAAGAAATCTTTATGAGCTTCATATTCCAAGCATATGGAATAACTATTTACTCAGTTCATTGTATATCTTTTGATTATTTCCTAGGTCCTTTTTAGCGATCTATGATATCATTAGATGTTTACTGGGTGCAAGCATCCATGTTTTTTCACTGTGAAGATGGTATCTTTGTTTTTTTGATAAGTATTTGTCTTCTATCTTTTCTAAACCTCATAGAAAAGTTTATTTAAAGATAAACAAAATCCTCAAAGTCCTTATCTGTTCATGAGTCACTTTGCTTGATGAACTGCAAGTTTCATGTTCCTAGCTTGCTTTGTCGATCCTTAACTAAGGTCTTTGTTCTGAGGTATTTTATTGATCACAATGTAAGACATAATTATATTCTGTTCATTTCTTCCATGTGTAACCGAAAAAGAGATTTTCTTTTCGATCATACCTTAACGTATGGATGATATTAGTTCTTTGTAATTGGAATATATTTTACAAGAAAGATTCAACTTTCACCAATACTTGAGTTTTTAAGGGTTAAGTTGGCCATATATTAAAAATGGAATCAGCATTCAAAATATAATGAGAAAAAGAGGAGGGAAACTCTTTAAATTAATGAAGATGAGATGCTGATTGAGGGGAAGTTGTTGCTAGTTAATCGCTACTTGCATTTTATCTTCAAACTGGCTGTCTGATTATGGGCTGATTTTCAATTAGTTATGCTAGAATTTAAATAAGAAGAATAATCAGTTACATAATTTGTTCAAAAGAGTTCTAGTGCTGTGGATGGCTTATGGCGTGAACCTCTTAATAATTAATAACATGTAGTTCGAGCCAGTTTTAAGTAGTGCAAAGAGAACATCAATAATGAATTTGGTTGACATGTGTGAAATCTTTGAGATTATTCACCCATAATGCTAACAGAGTTGTACTCTAAAATTATTATCTTATTTTTTTGGTTTTGAATATGTAGCGAACAGAAGCCCTAGAAAGATCACTTAAAGATAATGTAGGGTGGAAAAAGCTATTGAAAAGAGGAGTTCATACATTGAGGAAGCGTCAATACCAGGTTAAATTTCTCATTTAAAGTAATTCCATTCTCTACATTTACACAATATCTGAAGAGAAAGTTTCAGTTTCACGTTGTACTTTTTTTTCAGTTATGCTATATTGATCCTGGAGTAGCAAGCAGGGAGGAGATAGAAAAGCTCAAGACAATTAACAGTGCCTTCGTTGAAATCTAGAAAAGAGAGTCGAAGTCTTGCGATGTTCTTTATTCTTTTTCATAATGTATTTTAGCTTCATACCTCCTCTTTTGATGAAAATGAATACATGCCCATTCATTAAATCATTAAAGAGGACATGGTATGTTAGCCTACAAGATACACCTACTTTTTAATACATCTTAAAACTAACTTTTTTAGTTGGTAATGATTATTAGTGATCTCGCTAATTTTCTTCCAGTTTTTGAAGTTGGCATAACCTAGAATACACTCCCTCAGACATTTTAATTAGAGTTGAATGGGAACCTGTCTCCACTATTTGACCTCTTTCCATCACAATTATTGTATCTGAGTTCTTTATTGTGGAAAGCCTGTGTGCAACTGTAATCTGTGTGGTTCTGTAAAAGGAACTCCCATTTCTGTTCACATTTATTGATTCCAGGGCACTCACTACAGATCTTTCAGACTCAGCATCTAGGGCACTCGTTGCTTCATCAAGGAGCAATATTGCTGGTCTCTTCAGTAAAGCCCTAGCAATTGCTATCCTTTGCTTTTGCCCCCCTGATAGTTGACAGCCCTTCTCCCCAACAACTGTATCATATCCGTTAGGCAAGGTACTTATAAACTCATGGATGTTAGCTTCTTTTGATACCTGAACAATTTCTCCTTCAGAAACATCCTCATTGCCATATGTGATGTTGTTCCTGATTGAACAACTAAAAAGAAGTGGCTCTTGCTGCACCAGTCCTATTTGTTTCCTCAACATTCTCAAATTATATTGTTTTATATCATTCTCGTCAATTAGCACCCTTCCTTCTTGTGGGTCATAAAATCTGAGAATAAGGGCCAAAATCGAGGACTTTCCTGCTCCACTTGGCCCGACTAGGGCAACCTTTAGTCCAGCTTCAATGTGTAAACTGAAGTTGTCGAGAACAGTCACTTCTGGTCGTAGTGGGTAATTAAATTTTACGTTTTGAAAGTCTATTACCCCTGTTATCCTCTTATGCTCTGAACTCTTACTCTGATCCGGTACAATTTCGGTTTCCCTGTCTAGGGTTTCAAATGCTGGAGTTAATACACTGATGGCAGATATGACAGTCGGGATCAATGTCCATAACTCCGTGATTGAAGGCACCGTGAGAGAAAAAATCTGGTATGCTCTTATGCCATTTAGGAAAGAGGATTGATGTCTTTCGATCAAACGTGCTGTGTACCATAGGGCAACAGCATGTGCAATGTTCCATAAACAAAGGGAGACACCTTGAATGAGCCCATATTTCAAGCTCTCTTTTCTTCTATTCTTCTTTGGCTGTTCTAGGCATAATTCTGCCTTTTTGATTATATGCTCTTCATGGCAGAAAGATGCAACAGTTCTTATGTTGGCTGCAGACTCTGAAGTAAGTGCTACAAGTTTGGAATGTGCGGCAGCTGAGTCACCTGAAAATCCTTTGGCAGACTTGGCTTGAATTAATCCGCCTATGAAATGGCATGGCATCACTGCCCAAGCTACCAGCGCCATTCTCCAATCAACAATAAGGCTAACAATAGTTGCAATCAATATGGAGGAGATGCATTGAACAATGACAGACATTCGGTCAGAAATGATTGTTTTGACCATCGAGGTATCATGAATGATTCGTGAAGTAAGTGAACCAACTCCATTCTCTGGTTTCTCAAACCATGTTAATTCATTGCGGAGTACACCTGCAAAAATTGGGTGTTAATGTTCATTGTCATACTTCGATATATATTAAGAAAAACTTTTAAAGTGAACTGAGGTAGATATGTCGTAACCTGAATATAATGCTCGTCTGAGGTTTGTCATGGCCTTCTCTCCAACTACTCCAAAGAAGTAATGTTGCAAGGTATGAGATAGTAATGATATCAGTCCAACTAGAGCAAAAATCAAGGAATACCATCCAACTTTTTGCTTTGCATCGTTTTCGTAGTATGTTACTCCCACTTTAATGATAAAATACCCAAAAAGAGGTTTTGAAATGCCTGAAAATGCGGCAGCAAAGGAGCCTAATACAGTTTTTAATAGCTCTTTCTGTTTCAAGCCAAACCAAATCCTGAAAAATATTGCTGATTTTGTTGTCTCTTTTTCTCTCTGTTCATCATGCTTTGGTGTTTGGTTCAGATGTATGCTGATGTTACCCGTTTCATTCTGATGTTCGATTTTTTCTGCTGCCAGTTGATGATCCGTACTTGCATGCTCTTCAGAAGTTTCATTGCTGCCACTGAATCATAAATTAAGTTAAAAAAAAATTCCTTGACATTGCTGGAATAGAAGTGTATAGCTTAATGAACCTTAAATTACTAGTTGTGCTGAGGGTCTGCATGCTAAATAGCATATTGTAGAATTTGCTTGTAGTTAGTAGACTGCTGTGTTCTCCTGTCTCTGTAACTTGTCCATTCTCCACAACTGCTATCATATCTGCATTTATAATAGTTGATAACCTATGTGCAATTAAGATGACTGTCCTGCCTTCCATAGCTTTTTCAAGGGCATCCTGGACTAGCTTCTCTGATTCTGAATCAAGTGCACTCGTGGCCTCATCGAGCAACAGAATCGGAGGATTTTTTAGAATGGCTCTTGCTATTGCAATTCTCTGCTTTTGGCCTCCTGATAGTTGAACTCCCCTTTCACCCACCTGAATATCATTTTTCCCAAAATAACAACTATATTTATTATTGAACAAATTATGATTCATGGAGGGTTTCAGTTTTTTCAACGTGTCTTATGTTTGTGTTTCTTCGCCTGTCTTCTTTTCCTTCTTGGTTCTCTCTTAATGTGTGATTTCTCTTAATATTTATACCATAACCGTGCATTTTCTTGAATTGAAGTTTTTATTAAATTCACCAAATTTGATTATTTATGTTATCAGTACATTCATGGGAATAGAGGTAACCCTTGGTGAGATACCACTCCACAGTGGCAGCGTTAAAAGTCTTTTTATCTTTACACGCACGCTAGAAGGAATAAGGAAATACTTGTATGTTATAGAGCATTTTTTGTTAATAAAATACTATAAAGTATGATCCTTCAGATTGCAAGATGGAATGTTGTACATGTTTTTTTGAGTACAAGTTATGGTTGTAGAGGTCAAGTTATTGAAAGAAAAATGAGTGATGGAGAGAAATAAATACCTCCGTTAAATACTGATTTGGAAGTTGTGAAATGAAAGAGTGTGCATTTGCCATGATTGCTGCATCTTTGATCTGTTGATCATCTGCATCCATGTTTCCTAATTTTAAGTTGTCCATGATAGTGCCGGCAAATAGGGCTGGTTCCTGGGAAACCGATCCAACTCGCCTTCGTAGAAATTTTAGATCGAAATCCTTGATGTTGTGGTCATCAATTAGAATCTCTCCTGGATATGATGCACATTATATATGAGATTCTACTGCTCTATTTTATCTCATGCTATCATATAATTGTATGGTTAATATTTAAAGATTGTTGCTTATGCACAAAGAATGCTTGCACTCAAGAACAGCTCAATATTAGGAGGATAGAATACCTTTTAAGGGATCATAGAATCTAGCGAGTAGCGAAATAACAGTACTCTTTCCACAGCCACTCCCACCAACTAATGCCACCATTTTACCAGCAGCGATCGAGAGTGAAAAGCCGTTGAGGATTAAATTTTCTGGCCGAGATGGGTATGCAAAGTACACGTCATGTATATCGATGTTCCCTTCAACCTCGTCAAGTGTCTTCCCTTTTACATTGCGATTTATGAGGGATTTCCTTTGAATCACCTGGAAAACCTCAGTCCCTGCAGCTTTTGCTTGATTGAAAATTTGCATGTCTGGAGCAGCATAGGTAAGTGATCTGCATTGTTATCAAGGAAATTAGTGTGCATCACCGAAAAGCTTCATTTTTAAGCTTTTTCAGGTTGCTGTCCCGAAAAGCTCTGGAAATGAATAACAATAAGACCCTGGTAATTAGTACTAAGAGTCAAAAAAATTTGTCCAACCCCAAAATATTGTTTTTATGAAAAGTTTGTGAGTTAGAGCTTTTCAAGACAGCAATTGTAACAGTGAAATCCCAAACATGCCCTTAGAGTATGTTGTATGGGAAAATATGACTGGGATTGTTGTCACTTACATAGCTCCAAAAAGAATGCTCATAATTGCAGCTATGACTTCTCCACCAGTTGACCTGTGGGCAGTGACTACAATGGCTCCGACCCATATGATGAGTGCCCAAGAACAGAATGTAACTGTTTGAAACATTCCTGTTCCAACTCCCTTTATCAGTGCTTCGCCTTTGCTGAGATAAAGCTGCTTGGCCATGCACTCCGAAAACGATTTTATTGCGTGGCTCTCTCCAACAAACGCAAAAACTGTCTTGATTTGAGTTATGGTCTGAAGTAAAAGCAATTGTATATCAACACAAGTGATCATTGTGCTTATTTACTCAAGGTAAGCATATTAGTATATTATTTATTTACCTGTTCAACCATGGCAGTTGCTTCCGAGAGGTAAATCATCTTTGCTGCTGAAATGTTGTTCATTTTCTTGGTGTAGGTGGCTCCAATCACAAGAATCATTGGAACCACTAACAAAGTAAGCAGTGCCACTTCCCAGGAGCATATGGCTGCAATCAGGATTCCGGCGAAAAAGGCTGCAAAGCATGACAGAAAATGACCCAACTACAGACACAGATCAGGTTGGTAAGTCAATTTGTTGTCTCCTTTTGTTTTCCTTTGATGTTTTTTTGAATAAAGCCAAGTAGAGAGATTTATATATGGGTAATCGAGGGTTAAGTTTAGTAAAATCTCTATCACAATGCCCTACCATACAAAATCTAGGTTCAGGATTAGAATTGATGGCGTGTGAAGCGAAAAATAATTTTCGCTTCTGCCTACCATCAAGAATTGTCCTTTTTAATGGCTAAAATTGAAACTATTTGCAATTTATTTATTTTTCAGATTAAAAATTCAAATTACTACATTTGAAACATAGTACTGGCACATGTTAAAGGCAAGTCATTAAAACATACAAACCAATACTAAATGAGAATGATCTGAGTGAACATTCGGATTTGACACCCTAGTCCAATGCAAAATTGTTCTGCACTAATATTGTCTTACTCTCAATTCTTAACGAACTTAAACAGTCCAAAAAATAAGTTAGGTACAGTCAAAATGAATAAACACCAAATCAAATAGAATGCTAGAAAACTGTAGGAATTTAGGTTTAGGAAAATTTCCCATGCTAGACTCGTGGGGATTCTTCTCTGGGATTCCCAGTAATTGGAGACTGCATGACGGAATGTGCAATTATTGCCCTGTTTACAACTCTAAGAGCAAGTTTAACTATTTTTCCCATTTTACATTCCCCAAACCCCATTTTGCAGAATTTATAGTATTTCTTCAACAATCTTCCTCATTTTCTATTTCTCAAATCAAATTCACTTAAAAATAATAATATTTTATTATTAAACTAACAAAAAAAATAAAAAAACAAAAAGTAATATTATTTTATTCAATTCTCCAAAAAATAATATTATTTGGGTACCCTTTCTGACGATTATACCATATCGGAAATGGTTGGATTTGACCATTTCCCATGTCCATTCCCTATTTTAGAAAAGTTTTCAAAATGCACAACATTGGACTTGCACTAATAATAAATATAAAATTTATATTAGTTATACATTATTATGCAATTTTCTGACAACTGTATATATGTTTAGTCTAATTGTCATGCAACGAGTAACACTGAGCAGAAAATTATACATGTCAAGAAGATGCACACGATTATAAATAAAAATAAGAGTAATTGTAGCTATAGAATGTTAACAAAATGTATTAATATGCTAGGCAAAGCACACCTTTTCCCCGATTGCATCTTGTATGACGCTCATATGATTGGTAACCCCAGTAATAATTCTTCCATTTGTTAAGTCAGTATCAAACGCCCCAATCTCTTGGTCAAGAACTGCTTTTAGATATGCTAGTCTTAGCCGCGTTACTTGTCTTTCACTTGCATACATCCAGCATCCAATCTCTGCATTATGGTCATTTCATTCATTAACATGATAGTCTACTGTATTGTTTTGTTCTTAATCAAATGAGTGCATCCTTGTTTAAACTATTTAGATATGCTTGAAATTATAAAATAACCTCTAAAGCATTTACTCCGAGGTAATCGTATTATGGAAAGTTAAGCTCTCTGCTATATGCTACGACATGATTGATTCTTCCATGTTTTTCTCATTGATTCTGTTAAATATTGAATGATAGATTTTTTGGGTTAATTGTTGCGAAGCTTTAGTTTGAATAATTGGGTGAACGGTTTTGGATATTATATGTGTATAAACTGCATCCATGACTCTTCCATTTTGTCTAATTCCACCTACTATCCTCTTGAACTTTGCAAAGGTTTCCGTAGTTACCTCAACTTCCAAAAGTGCACCGTAGTGCCCTCAACTTCCAAAAGTGCATCACATTACTTCCTGAATGCATCTAAACAATACTATGTGGAGAGATTGTAGGTACGTGATGCCACATGTCTGTTTGAAAAGGTCAAACAAATCCTAACTTTACACGTGGTATACATTTCTAAAATTTTTTAAAAAATCACTCAATTCCCCATTAATTTTTCTTTTTTAATTTAATACCATCTTACCTTATAAGGTATTCATTATTTCTACAAACTCATCTTGTACCATTATCTCCTCCCATTCCTCTGAACACGTGTTTCAAAAATCGGCCTAAGCAGCTGCCTAGGTGAGATTTTTAAGAACATCATCGCGATTTTCCGGCGGCCCTAGGTGGTGGGTTTTTGATAAATTTTCAGACATGTGTTTTAAAAATCGATGCCAAGGCAGGATTTTTCAAAACTTGAATATCTATAAAAAAAAAACTTCACTCTTTCTTGTATCCAAATATGTGTAAATAATTATAATTAGCTTTAGAAAATTTAATAGGATTGATATTAGAATATCTATTCGTGAACAAATACTCTTTGAAGGCTTCCCGTTGCTTATTCATAAATACTCCAAAGCCCCGCCTGTGTCTAGCTTCCGCCTAGCGCTTTTTAAAACATTGCTCTGAACAGACTATATAAGCAAAAAAAATCTTTTCAGATTCTCCTATCAATGACCCTCCAACTTTCCGATGAGTCTCAACGGCATCCATCGAGATTGCAAATCATCTCTTATTACCTACCGACGTCGTCACATGCAAAATGCATGAGGCAAGAAATCTTATTCAGGATCGGAACTGGAGCTCCTGAATAGGTAAGTTTAAGAGTATAACCTAACCCACTTTGAAGTTATGTTTCTTGTAATTGACAAAGTGTTTAGGCAGAGGCGGTGTGAAGTTTAAATGTCGCATCTTGGACAAACTGCAAATCTAAAATATAAATTCAAAGATAATTTAAGCATTATAAACATAATTGTGTAGCTCTGCGAATGTTTAGTTGACAAATTAAATTCTTTGATGTGATTTTCAGTTAGATCTCATTTATTTTTGAATCTTTTGGAAATCAATTTGATATGATATTAAGAAATCTAATTTGAATTTTGAAGAGATGTTTGTACAGTTTTGTCGGGCATGCCTAAAATATTAGCAATCCAAATCCGTCCCAATAGCAAAACAATTTATCGGGCTCGGGCCATTATAATACAACCAAAACTCAGGCAGCTCGTCCAGCCCATCAATAATTTTCTTAAAAATATTTTAATTATTAAGAATTTATAATTTACGTTTTCCGTTGATCATGTATCAATTTGAAACAAATCTACGATCCACGAGCCACGTGCATAAATTTTGAGTTAGACCAAAACTTCTATAATTTCACTGGGCTACCATCAATGTTTTTAATTTACTGTTATCTTTTGTTTCATTCCCGATGATTGACCGATTAGTTTTATCTTTTCAAAAAATGTAAGTCCAGTTAGAGTATCTTTCTTAGATAGTGTATTTGGAAAAATAAATAATCAATTAAAATTTAACTCTACATCACCTTGTTTATTTCCTCTATCCTATATGATGTAATACAATAAATGTTAAACATTATCAATTTTATCTTTTATATGTAGATCATCAAATTAATTAATATTTTAATATTGAACATTAAAATACTTTATCTAATTGGTGATTAAGTCTTTTTATTATTTAATTACACAATTTTAAATAAAATAGATAATCCAATGTTATCATTTTTTAAAAGATATTGTCTATTTTTAAAATTATTGACGTCATTAATGTGAGTTTATATTTTACATGCCACATATTCTTAGAATCCACTATATACTAAATATGCTATTAATTAATTACCAAGTATCAATATGTAATAATAATAAATGTACGCATATTTATATTATTAATTAATTTATTTTTATATTGTATCGGATTGGGTGGCTCAGACTTGGTTTGATTTGGTTTGTAATACTAATACCAAGCCTGCTTTTGTACTAGTTAGACTTCCACGGGTGGGTTGGGCTCGTACTCGATTCTAATTGACCTACGATCTCCTACCTATAATTTAAGAGTATTTGGTTATGAGATGATAATTTACTAATTTTGCTGATGATGCGGTTTGAACTTACAATCTCGTATTTCTTGAATTCTTAAGCGTGGTGTCACTGTACCAAAATCAAATGGTTCTAATTTAAGAGTTTAATTTATTTCTTTAGTAAAACTAATGCATATCATACGCTCATGGTATTAAAAACAATATTTATCATTTTGTAAAAACAAAATAACAATAAAAAATGGATCAGTATAATTCGAATCCAATCCATAAACAAGCTTCTTAGAAGTCAACATGTCATAATTTGTATGCGATCTTTTAGAATTCCTATAAACCTGTTCACGGGTGCTTGCCTTGTAATCTTGTTTTTTATTTAGCCAGGTTTAAGTTCGAGAAAGCTTGAAATTTTATGGATAAAGTTTTTGTTTAAATACATGAGCCAGGTATGATGAACAATATTTTATTAATTGTATATTTACGTTTTATATATAATGATTGTTTTGAATTTGACTACAACTAATTTTATCATGTATTAGTTTCAAGTAAAAAATGTAATCATATTTTATATACATGTATATAAAATTTATCGCTTTGATTTTATTTAATCAATCAAATTATTTTTTATAATTATTTGAGTTGTGGGCTATGCAAAAAAATGATCTCATAAGTTCGATTCGAGTTTAAAATTTTGAAGTGTTGGTTCATTTGCGCTTAGGTTGATATTTTTGTAAAAGAAGCCTGAATTGTTGGATCAATTGATTTGAAATGAATGTGAAATCAAACCTTGTTGAATTAAAAACCTATAATAGTTGTACCACAAATTCACAAGTCAATGTTTATGTTATTATTTTTGATGTGACATCGATCCGGACTAATATATATGTTGACTAACTATGTTTATACACCATATGATTGATCCTTGATATTTCAAATCCAACCATATAAAATACTATATAGTATATTGACTTGTACTTGCTCCATAACAAACATCCAAATTAACATAAAAAATAGCAAGTTTTACAAAATTCGTGAAATTAAATAGCCAGTGAATTTTACCAAGTATTCCAGCTGGGAAGGTGGCAAAAGCCATGTACCACACATATGGAACAATCTACAAAAACAAAAATCAAGCAAATTAGTAAAACAAATAAGACAAGGACATTTCATTTAATGTTATCTTATTGGTCTCTTTAGTATTTATTTGTTACCGATACGAAAACTCATATTTTATTTTGATCATCAGCTGGTCTTTCTTTTGTTCAAAAAATTTCAATTAAATAACGCAATTAATGATGGAAAGAATTTTTTAATAACACTGATACCACGCAGACCTAATCGATATATACCACAAAGACCTAATCATTAATATAAAATCTAAATCTTAATTAAAAAGGATACCTGATCAATGGCATGAACCATAGCATGAACATCAAACAGGTTATTACCAAAAGCATCAAGTGCTTTACCTAACAAAAGATAACCAACTGGCTGAGCCAATCCATGCACTATTGCACCCAAACTCCCTAGTCCCATTAAAACCCAATCCAACACATCTGCGTAGCTTAATAGCTTACTAAATGCCAATACTTTATTTCTAATCTCCTTCTCATCATCATAATTAATACTGTTATTAGAACTGTTCTTCTCATCCACTGCCATAATGTCTTCATTTTGAGGAGTGGTTTTCTTCACCATTTTTTGCTTATGATAATTAATTAATTGAAATAATTAACGTAGATAACCCTAGGACTGTATATATTATGAGGGAATTAAGAATATTACATGGGCATATGCTTAATTAGAATATTTTAATGTATAAAAAGATAGGATGTTGATATGGCATGTAGTTAAATTGGTCATTGTTCATGTCGCTACGGTGAAGACAAAGGCATAGAGGCCGCTCTTTGCATAAAAACACTTCACTACATTCCATGATTATATATTATGCGTTCAAAATGATTTTGTTTACGCTAATCTACTCTGACTACTCATATGCTTTTTAATGGCTGCGTACTGCACCCCTCGTTTTCATATATAAGCAAAGCCGTCTCTGAGCATGGGCAATATGGGCGACCGTCAATGACTACAAAATTAGAATTTGAAAACTTGAATTTTTTTAGGACATTTTTTTTAGTGCAAATTTTAAAAAATAAATCTTAATAGCAAATCATGCTAGTGTTTTAAAATCGGTCGCCTAGGCAAATTTTTAAGAGCGCCACCCCGATTTTCTCTATTCTGGCAGCCCTACACGGATTGACTTACTAGGTGGCTCTAGATGGGCAACACGGCTCTAGGCGGTGGTTTTTGGTAATAAAAAATAAATTTTCAAAGACTATTTTAAAAATCAACGTCTAGACGAGATTTTTAAATTTTTTGAATATTTATAAAAAAGATTTTGTTCTTTGTTGAATAAATATATGTATAAACATTTACAATTCACTTTTAAAAATTTAATATGATTAATCTTAGAATATTTATTGGGGTTTTTATATAAATACCCCATATGAGATATCGATTTCATGATTACACCCATGCATTTAATAAAATAACCCAATTGAATAAACTAATTAACAAAATACCATTTTTTTCAAATTTATATGTCTCCCTCTAATTAACTACCGCATCTCCACTAATTAATTAACCCATAATTTACGACACATTCCATATAGAACACAACTAGCTGCAAAACATGAACAATTCTAAACGGTTCCAACCTTCATCAATGCCGTTTCCCCATCATCATTTACTTAAGAAATAGGAATCCTGAACTTGATTCCACTAATCTGCAACAAGAAATCCGCAAACGATGGACAACCTGCAAAACAGGAAAAATTGTAATCGGTTTCACCCTTCTTGAACTCGATTCTCCATCAAAATCATCACCCTAACCCCAAAATCCGAAAAAAGGAACTGCAACAAGAACATAAAAGATGGTGGGAGATTAGAAACCGATCGGAGATTTCTTCTATATAGTAAATTTTTTATTTTGGGATTATTTCGAAAATGTATGGTGTATATGGGTTTGAAACTCATTCTCTAGATTCCTATTGTCTGATTATACTGTGTAGGGTTTCTTAGGTGCTACATCTCATCAAATGAATTTGTTTTGGAAAGTGTATAATTTATATGGTTGGGATTCCAATTGATTATGTTAAAAATAGAGATTCGGACCATGATTTTGATTCTAAATATGGTTTAAATGGTTGGGGTTCGATTAAGATGTTTAATTTAGATTTGAATCTAGGGTTTATGAAAACTGTTTTGTACATGTGTATAGGTTATATGGTTATGTATACGTTGCCTATGTATAAGTTTTTGGATTCTTTACAAATGTTATTTTGAATGTGTATAAGTAATGGAATCGGACACCTACAAAATTATAAATGCTCTCACCCCTCTGAATGTTGTGTTTTTCACTGATGTAGCTCAACAAATCGACTGGTATGCTTATTTTTATCATTTCATGTATATTGCAAAAACCATGAATATAAATTACATTATAAAGCATTAATCGAACGAACTTTTACCCTAGCAATTGTGGGCTGTTTGTTTTGAGCTTTGCGAAATATCTAATAGAGCAGTGATCGATTCTAAGTGAGCTCGATGTTCAGCTTCACATGGCAAGACTCGCCTTCAGTCTGTATTGCCATGGGAAAAGAAAATCCGACAACAATGAAGCTAGTGATGAAGATTGAGAGAATTGATTGTTAATCATAAATTGAACTAATGTTGCACATTGAACTGATATTGTTTTTTTAGAATTTTCAAATATGATTGTTAATCTTGATTTTTAAGATTTTTGTTAGGTGCATATATGTGCATTCTACTACTGTTGTATATTTAACGAGTACATTTAACCAAGAAACAAATCTATTAGTATAAACATTATACAAAAATAACCATACAATAGTAGCCAAAAGAGTTTAGGTGAAATATGCTTAGTTCTATCCCTGTTAATATAACTACCTTTGAGCTGTGAGATGCATGCTACATTATCTTCGTATATTACTATTGATTTGTTCTCCATTTTCATTCCACATGCTTCTTTAGTATGCTGAATCATGGTTCTCAACAATACACATTCACGACTTGCTTCATGAATAATCAATATCTCTAAATGATTTGAAGAGGTTGCGGTAATTTTTTGCTATATAGACCGCCAACTATGTAACCATATGTAAAGACACACCCTGTTTGTGAATGAACTTTATGTGGATCAGAGAGATATCCAGCATCAACATATCTCATTAATTCTGGTTTTGCTCTTTTTGGGAAAACTAAACCCATATCAGAAGTGTCTCGTAGATAGTATAAAACATGATTCACTCCATTCCAATGCCTTTTAGTAGGTGTAAAACTAAATCTTGGTAATAGACTTACTGCAAAAGCTTTATCTGATTTTGTACAAATAGTAAGGTATAAAAGTGATCCTATGGCACTTAGATATGGTACTTCAGTACCAAGTACTTCCTCACCATCTTCTTGTGGTAAAAAGGATCTTTCTTTATATCGAGATAACGAACAACCATAAGAGTGCTTAATGGATAATACTTATCTATATAAAACTGTTTGAAAATTTTTCTCTATATAAGATGATTGATGCAAAAGGATTCCATTGGTCAAATATTCAACTTGAAAACTAAGAAAAAATTTTATTCTCCCAAGGTCCTTTCATTCAAATTCCTTTTTCAAAATATCAACAGTAAGATCTCTTCTGGAGTCCCTATTATATTTAGATCATCAACATAAACTGCAATAATAGCAAATTCGAAATTCATCTTGATGAAAACACAAGGACAAATAGAGTCAATTTTTTATCCATTTGTCACCAAGTATTCACTTAATTAAACAATTATACTACATTCTTTGAAATTGCTTTAAGCAATACAAAGATCTTTGAAGTTTAATAGAATACATTTGTCAAGGTTTGGAATCATATGCTTCAGGCATCTTATATCCTTCAGGGACTTTCATGTAAATATCATTGTTTAATGATCCATATAAACAAGCTGTTACCACATCCATTAGATGAATATAAGTCCTTCAAGGATAAACAAGCTTATAAAATTTTTGAAAGTGATTGCATCTATTACCGGAGAGTATGTCTCCTCAAAATCTATACCTGGTCTTTGTGAGAAACATTGTGCCACAAATCTAGCCTTGTATCTCATAATTTCATTCAACTCATTTATTTTCCATATAAAAACCCATTTATGTCCAACTGGTTTCACATATTCTAGTGTTAATATCAATGGTCCAAATACTTTACGTTTAGCCAATGAGTCTAGCTCAGCCTGAATTGCCTCTTTCCATTTTGGCTAATCATTTCGATATCGACTTTCTTCTACACTTGTAGGCTTAAGCTCACCAGCATTTGTTAACTCTGAACCAATTGCTTAAGAAGACACATTATCTACAACCACCTCATCTCTTGGTATGATATTTCCAGTTTTTATGAGACCTCAACATTTTTCAGTACCTAAACCACTTAAGGGTTTACTTTTTTGAGATGTGAGGTTGAGAATTTGTTTTACTTTTGACCCCTTCACAAGAATCATTTAAATAATGTTTTGTTTCTTTCCTTTTTCAAAGAATAGAATCTTTTGCTCCAACATGTCTACCATGTTTTCGGCGTGAACTAAATTCTCTTACTATAGTACCCAAGGATGTCTTACAGGGACATTAGTGATAAGTGTATAATAATACTTATTATCATATTAATTTTACACATTAGACACTATGAATTAAGTTATTTTTATACTTCATAGAAAATATTTCACGTGGTATGTAGTTGTTTTTGATGCAAATGCAGATACTAGGTAAATCTTGGGAGTAAAATGATCTAAAGTGGAATTCTATGAACAAAGAGTGAAAAAGGTGCAAAAAGATGCGTGGAACTTAAAGATTTGGCTTAGGATCAAAGTTGTCAAAGATCGGTGAAGTTGCAAGGAGATTTCTAAAAAAAAACTCAATTCACGATCGTGACAATCATTTGCGGTCGCGACTAGTTCTACTTCAGATCAGAAGTCTGCCAATCAAAGATTCACGGTCACGACATGTATATCGCGATCACGACTTGGACGGTTTTCTAGTATTATCTTCTTAACTACCAACGGCCAGATAAGCATGATCAACTGTCATCAACTGCCATCAACTACCAATGAAAAGACACTTATTAGAAGTCAACCAATCATGAAAAGGTGTCTATCCATTATGGATTAAATAAAATCTTCTCAACCAATCATAATAAAGAGGTGTAATCATTCACCAATGGATACAACCCATTGTTTGGATAGACACAACCCTTCGAACTCTATAAATAGGGCTCCAAACCTCACTAATTTCATGCAGAAGAGAGGGGTGAAAGATAGCGCATAGTGTATAGATAGAGAATAAATATCTAGTTTCACTACATTCATAAGCGTTAGCAAGAAAATGTTTAAGTGATTCGAATCCCTGTTTCGATCATTAGATTTCTCTATATTCTCAAGCGATTGTTCTATAAGTGTACTTGCAAATCACTTATCAATAAAAGTTTTCATTCTTCAAAAGAATAGCATCCTAGTGGAGGTTCTGTACGGGCCGAGATCGAATTCAAAGCAGAAGCAAGAATTGCGGGAATTGATGACTCCTATTAAAGAGTGGATACTGTTTGATCAACTTTAGCTTTCACTTGCATACATTACAACTTTTCTTTGCTTTCTACTTATACTTTCTATTTCGAAGTTTATGATATGTCTATGTGTCATAATGCGTATTTCGTGTTAAGTCTTTTATGTTAATCAAGTTATATGCGTTAGAGTTAATTTTAAGAGTAGTTTGGGGTTAACAATATCATGTATAATCTCTGGATCTATGATATAACACTGTTTAGTGAGCCAACATTTTTGGAATGGTAACTTGCTAAATGTGGCTATGTGAGAGAGACCCGTGCTAAGCATAGTATTGATGTTGTCCAGGTTTATATGATAGTTTTAATTCATTTGCGCTAGATTTAGAAAAGTCATTTCATGTGTTGCTCTGTGGTGAATAATTGAACATATGAGTATTTAGAATCGAGTCTGTTAGATTAGTTTAGTGAATCGTTACATCTTTGTTGAAGTTGCATGCTTTCTCTGCTATCCTTATTTCGTAGGGAAAATCTATATATTTAGGTTCTCTAATCTTTCATACCTATATTTACTCATTTTTCATTCTAATCCTTCTTTCCTAAAACTTTACCTTATTATATTTTATTTTCTTTATTTTATCTTCCTTGTTGATCTTTAGAGCTAGCCATTCCCTGTGGGATCGATATCTTTTAAAACTATATCGCAACTGTATACTTGCAATTATCATCATTTTTCTATTTGATAAGAGGTACTGACAACACCTATATTATTTGCGAACAAGTTTTTGGCACCATTGATATATAGCCGAATCTTGTGAACAAACTATTAAACCTATCAGCAGAAAAGTGGCGAACAAGTTTTTGGCGCCGTTGCCGGGGAACGAGTCTTTCGGAACGAGTATAGCCAAAAATCGATGATCAAGTTTTTGGCGCCGTTGCCGGGGAAGGCAAGTGCATTCTAGAGATCAAAGTTCTGGGGAAGTTAAGTAAGTTCTAAAGTTTTTACCTGTTTGTTTTCTTTCCTATACCATACAATTTTCTAAATTTCATTCTAGTTATGAAAAGATTATGAAATATTCATCTTGGAGGTGATACGTCATAATGTTTCATCTTAATTCTTGACAAATAGAAGATTTTCTTCTATTTTTCCTATTCACGTTCGCGACTGTCTATCGCGCTCGTGAATTTCCCTTTAAAACTTTTTGTTTCTTACTTATAGTATACTCATGATCACGACTTGAGCGAAAACTGCAGCAGTTTTGGCAGTTTTTCGACGGTTTCTCTCAAACTCTACATATAGGCTTTGATTCTCATAACTTTCCACTTCAGATTTCCGAATTTCCTTTCCTTTCAATCAAAAACTTCTATTCTAAACCTTGAAATCGATCAACCCCTTTTCATAAAATGGTTCACTCAAACAAATTGTTCTTATTCCTCCTTCAAACCTGCAAGAATGGTATGAAGTGCCTTTTCCTATTCATTCTCGAGAGGAAGGTGATCATTTCGAAACCATCAGAGATGCAGATTTCGCTAGTTCTTATGTCATTCATAAGAATAGTTTCATTCAATTAGGAGTCTATGAAAGGGTAATGTATTACCTTGGAATCCTAAATATGGTTCTCTATTGCTTTATGAATATTGGGAATAGTGAAGACAACTATAAGGAAATGCTGATTTCGCTAGTATGGATGAATTCTAAGATGAAATGTTTAGAGTATCGACATCAAGGGAAGAAGTATATATTGTCAAGGAAGAAGTTGGAGTAGAACTTGGGGTTCCCTAAAGATTGTTACTACAAAATGCTTCTTGGTTGGGATCCACTACTAACATGGAATCGCCTTACTGGAAAAGACGAATACAAATAGGAATTTGCCTATAGCCGGTTAATCCGAGACCCCCGTTTTCTTTCTCTACACTTCAATCTATGTAGTGCACTTTTCGGTAGATCAAGTTCTAACACAGTCATTCTTGAAGAATTATTTATCTTGGAAGCGATTTAGAATTGCTTACCTATGGAAGTATCGGGGATTATGATGGGGACTCTTATGTTTGCCGCAATTGATCCTGGTAGGATAGTATATGGGTGTCGAACTATGGTGAATTTATGAGGATAAATTGGGAGATTACCTAGTTATGCAGAAGTCTTTACTGATGAAGATGAAATTCTGGAGTTAACTACGGAAATTTTCTTCAAACAAGGATTTCTAATTAAGTGTATTGGTGAGAATGGAATAACCTATGATTGGAACTCGTGGGATGAACGAGTTGAGGCAGATAAAAAACGTGAAAGAGAAAATGCTAGGGAAGAAAGGAGTAGTTCGACCAATCTTATAAGGAAATTGAACAAATTAATGGAGGAGCAAATCTCTATTCATCGCAAGATTAGCAATATCCATATCTTGGTATGTGATGTTGAAAGGGATCTGCGTGAGTCACGTTACAAGATTGATCAGATGATTGATTCTTTAACTCCTGAATAAAAATATTCTCATCTATTTTATTTAGAAAAATTTGTATAGGTAGATTTTAATTTGTGTTTCGTATGTTTTGTGTTTGTTTGTTTGTTTTCTTTTTGTTATGTTTGATATGTAAATACTTGTTATTATAAATGAAAATAAATTTGAACAACAAGACGTTGATGTTCAATTGCTATCATCACCATGATTACTCAAGGTATAATAGTTAATATTTATCATTTATATTTAACAATGTTTGTGTGTGTTTGTGTTTCTAAGTTTTTATAGGTAGAATTCTAAAAATTGAAGAAATTTGAAAAATACCGCGACACAATTCGCGCTCGTGATCACTGGATAATAAAACTTTCTGTTTCGTTTGTAAGGAGAGTCACAATCGCGATTGGCCTTCGCGATCGTGACACGATAAAATTATAACCGTTACAGATCATGAACTGATATGTGACAGATGGCTAAAACCGCCATTAATGGCTAGTTTTGACCCTAAGCGGCTATAATCACATTTATGACCAATTAGAGATTTCGTAAACCTCTATAAATAGGTCCAAGTTGAACCCTAGCCACCACACCTTCTACAAAACCTTCTAAATTTTTGATTTTCTCATTTTTTATATTCGAAAACGTCTAAACCTTTTTCAAACCTTTTACTTCAACCAATATGACTAGTGTCAAGAGAGCAGCACAAAAGAGAGGAACTCAATCACTTCAAGAAGAATTTGATTATCCTTTCCCATTGAGGACAAGAGAAGAGGGAAGAGATTTCAAAAGCTAAGTAAATTGAATATCACCGGGATGATATTCCTTGATTTAGTTTTCTTGGAAATTTTGAATCTCAATGGAGAGATGGAGATCTACCTTTCGGCTCTTGGTCTTACAAGATTTGTGAGTTTACGATTTCCACAAAATCGAGATTGGATTCTCGAATTTTTGGTGACATTCAATTTCGAAGATTCAAGGAAGAGGGCTATACAATTCCGTAATCAAGGACAATAATACACCATCACGAGAGAGATGATAGGTGATTGGTTCGGTTCGAGATTGCTAATTCTTCAAGCATTACAGATTTGTTTCAACCTAATAGAGTTTAGGCAAATTTATCGGGTAAGATAGTCTTCGATCCCAAAAATTCCCCTAACAAACTCATTAAGGATGAATGTATTCTTCTTCTCCAAAAATACCTTTCCACTTCGGTATTTTATCGAGTAGAGAATACAAAGGTCCATAAGAAAGACTTGTTTGTTCTTTCTTATACTATGATGAAGCAAAAAAGCGAAATTCATGGATATCATATGGGATATGATGAAGAAGAACTCAACGAGCATGAGAAGTAAAATTGGAGCGGCCGAGATTATCACTGCCATAATCTTAGGTGCTAGAGGAGAACTCCCCTATGTCCAACAACCGGGTGAGTATTTTCGCTACATGGATGGAAATTATTTGAAGAACACCGGACTACTCCAAGAACATGAAGGTGTTTATTCATTCTATTCTTACTTCAACAGCACCAAGAAACTCAATTTGACTCAAGAAGATTCTTCTGTCGAACCATCAAATCCATTCGTAAGCCGTCGTAAAGGAAAAGCCCCGATGACAGAAATAGACGAAGATGATGAAGAAGACGAAGAAGCTCCGGAAGATTAGAAGTTAAGCATGCAGCTTAAATTGGATAATTGCCAAGCGAAACTTGGAGTAATGAAGAAAGACATGAAGATTCTAAAGAAAAGTAATAAATCGATGCTTCGGAAATTACTTTCATTCTTTAGAAAACAAAATTGTCAATTCACTCCTAGTCC
>CATIWQ010851640.1:0-30299 GCA_949673415.1 Euphorbia schlechtendalii | reverse complement strand
GATCATGGCGCACGAGGTACGGATGGGAACTGCGTTGATACCAAATCAGATAATCATCAGTGCATTGACCTGGGTTTTGTGTTGCTCGCTGAAAATGTGCAAGAGACATATTGGACATGTAGGGAAAATTACGTCACGAATCCACGACCATCTTCGATGGAAACTTAACATCGTACAACATGTTCTTCGGACCCCTATAATCTATTTCTGTTCTGAGAATATCCATCGGCCTTGGCTGCACATATCCTAGCTGTCTCAGTACTCGGCCAGGCATGTATGGCTCAATGATATCCCGATACTGTATCAAACCAATGAAAGTCGGCCGCGGGACATCAATAGTTAGATTAGCCCGATACGGTAGCCATGTAATCTACAACGAGATGTCATAAAAATTACACAATAATAATGCTTACAAAATTACACAAACTTCAATTATAAAAATTTCACATACCTCTGAAGCCATCAACTGATCAATACGTAACCGCAATGCCTCATAGCGTTGTTGTGTCTGTGGAAATGGTCTAGGTATCCACATGTATGCTCTAGGCTACCCATCCCTAATAGCCAACTGCTGATGGGGGAGAAATCAAAAGTACTCGTAAATCCAAGCCTAGAGAAGGGTAAGACATCTTGTAATCTGCTTGGCATCAGCTCGACTGACCTCTCTAAGCTGGCGATACAAGTATGCCAAAGTAGCCGCACCCCAAGCATACTCTCGTACAAGATCTATCTCATCCTTCACCTCTAATACACCACTAGGCCTAACTCGAGTTGCACTCTTATCTACAAATAAAATGGCTCCAAACATCAACCATATCCAAGATGCCAACCGCGGATGAGTTGGTCGCTCTAAATGTCTAACACAAGATATATGCCATCAACGGTAACTCCTCCCCCCTCCCAAATCGAATTGAGCATCTGCTCAGTAATACCCCACACCTCCATAATTGCAATATTATAAAAACTAAAATCTCCATCCAAATGAACCGGATGTCCATCTACCTCAAGTCCAAGGATATAGTAAATATCATGCATCATGATGGTCATCTCTCCAAAAGGCATATGAAAGGAGTTAGTATCAGGTTACCAACGCTCCATAAATGTAGAAATCAACGTAGAATCAATGTGTTGATGCATAATGAAAGGTACATGGCTTAACCCAGTCCTCTCAATAGTGTTTTTCGCTGGCGCGTTCATGTTCTTCAACCAATCCATCAAAATATTAAACTGCCGAATTCTGTTATGACATCTCAAAATCCCTCTACTACCAGTTCCCTCCCATATATGATGCACAATATGACCCAAAAAACTCGGAATCGTGCTTGAGTCATTCAGACCACCACCTACAGGAACCGTAACTCTCCAAGAATTGTCATTCTTCTTACTGAGTCGAGACCTACTACTCGAACTCGATGAACTGACAAATCTTCCACCATGAACCTTTGAAACAAAAAAGGGTGCATCATCATCATCATCATCATCATCGCCACCACCATCATCAAACAAAGAATCACTACTATCACCCCCGAAATCCTCATCTCGTGCCTCAACGTTAGTAAATACATCAAATGGGTCTAGTAATGGTATACTAGCACTGCCAATAGAATCATGTGCCACTGTCTCAACATCTGCAACCTGATGTTCTCCACGTCGCGCTGATGCAGTAAGTTTACGAGCTTTCGATCGTCGCTTTCCCGATTCTTTAAATATCTGCTCCATCACAGCCTTAGATTTTCCACCTCCTCTACCCTGACACAATTGTTCAATTAAGTTTAATAAAATTAAACTTACTCATAAAGGCTTAAACTAATTTTCACATTCACTAACACATTAACTTAATTTACTTTTTACTATAACTCTACGAATGCCATAAACTAAGTTTCACACTAAACAAACAATATAACATATTAATTATAAATAATCAAATAATTAATTTCTCATAAAATACATTTATTCAAAATCCTAACTTACTTTATGTAATTGAATAAAGTTAATTCTTTACTCAAATAAACTAATTTTACTCAAATAAAGTTAATTTAAAATCCTATCTTACATTCTAGCTGTGTTTGCCGCTGTACAAGTGGAGCCAAAATCCACCTATGCTGCGACAGCGACGTAGGCGGACCAGGAATCCGTTAGCGTTGCTACACAGGCGGACAAAGAATCCGCCTGCGCTGTGATGCAAGCAGACCAGGATTCCACCTACGTTGGAACGTAGGCGGATCCAGATTCTGCCTACCATACATTGCAGGAGAATTCAGATTCCGCCTATTCAGCAGCGCTGGCGGACCCGGAATCTGCTAGCGTTGCTGCACAGGCAGAATCCTTATCCGCCTGGGTTGTGACACAGGCGAACCCGAATTCCACCTGTGTAGCAACGCTGGCAGATCCACAATCTGCCATCGTCGCTGCACAGGTGGACCCGGAATCGGCCTACGCTGCGTCGGATACGGGCAAATCTACCTTTATCCGCCGCGGCGTAGGCGGACTCCGGGTCCGCCTACGCCTGCTGGAACTTTCCAGCAGTAGTTTTTGCTGGATTTCGGCGAAAATTGCTGCTGGAACTTTCCAGCAGCAAGTTTGGCTGGAATCTGGCCAAAATAGTGGCTGGAGCCACTATTTTGGTGCTATTTTTAATTTTTGGGTTCGAAGAAAAAAAATTAGCCGTGATTGAATGCGTTGTTGTCAATCCATTATCGAAGAAATCGTAAAAAAAGAAAGAGAATTTATTTGGAGAATTTGAGTTTAAGAGAGAAAATGGGAGGGATGGGGTTAAAGAAGATTAAATTTAAAGAAAAAGGAGTTGAATAGGGATGGGGGTATTATAATCCGTATTTGAAAAAATACGGGCGACACGAAATAATTACTGGGCGGTGCACAGCAATTCAAAAGTATAATATATGTAACATTTTATTATATTACAAATATAATTATTATGTTAGGCAGGACGACCAGACTTTGATTTTAATAATAAAATCAAACTTGTCTCGTTAATTATTTGGACCTTTCAGGATTCGGACTTGGATCAGGTCTAAGATTGAATTAACTCATCCAAACCCAGCTATATGGGCAAGACTTACTGCATTTGTTTTTTTTTTATGGAGAGTTACAATTACTCAATTAGTATAAACGAGGCTGCCACGTGGTGAACTGTTCCTTAGGGGATGCATTTAAAAACTGGGAATTATATTAGGGGAATGAATATGGGGAATGGTCAAGTTCAACCATTCCTCGCATAATATATCTCTATTTTGGGAGATTGAATAAAATATTATTATTTTTTTGAGAATTGAATAAAATAATATTACTTTTTATTTTTTATTATTTTTAATTTTCATTTTATTATTTTTTTTGTTAATTCGATAATAAAATATTAATATTTTAAAGTGAATTTGATTTATGGAATGAAAAATAAAAAAAATGCTTGGAATAAAAATATATTTTAAATCCTTCAAAATAGGTGGAGAAATGAACATATAGGAAAAGTTTTGGACTTTTCTGTTAAAAACCCATGTTCATCTTGACACGTCTTGCTTCGGGAATTTATATTTTCCACTTTGCATGTGCGCTGGCACCACTCCACTCCCATTAATTTTCTTTTTCTTTTTCTTTTTAATATTCATCTTTCTTTCTTTTTTTCTTATCTTCATCCATTTATGAATGTAATTGAGAAATTCTTAAATATATTTTGTAAAAGGACATTCTGTCCAAAATGACCATATTTCCATCTTTTTTCCCTTTCTTAAATGACGAATTAATTTCAATTTTTCATAATTTTTATCCAACTTATTTTATTAATTTTAATATGTAGAAAATAGATAAACTATAGAGAACGGAATATTTCCATAACACACGTACTCTTCATAATATAATATTTTGTTATTGATTGTAATATCCAGTTGTTTAACAATAATAACAATTACATTATTATTGTAATTAGTAGGTCTTGCGAAGAAAATGGTAGTATGGAAATTAGCGAAGTAGCTTGACTTAGAATGCAAAAAAGTAGGATGAAGAGAAAAGACTCCTTTTTCAAGTGATGATTATAACTTATCAACTAGAACTATCATTATTTTTCAAAGTGTACAAGTTAGGTAAAATTTTATAATTATATTACTCAACCATTTCTGATTGCTAAAGAAAATTCCAGTGTGTTGTACTATCTTATTTGTATATTTATTCTAGTTCGTAATCATCATGTTATTTTATCTTTCACGATGCAACTTTACCATTTACAAATATACGTATTAGTGTTTTTCATCGTGTCATGTAATTGATTGTTTTTAATTACACTGTACACATCCACTCACCTAAATCAAACGATGTGGGGTGCATGATGTACAAATACATCAAATATCAAAATGTTAAAAATAAAACAAATCAGAATTTAACACATGTTAATAATCGACAAATTAAATCAATATTATTCTGAAACTTGACCCAGTAATATGCTAAAAAAGTTCTTTGAAATACTTTCATTAGGAACATATACTTTTTGTTTCTTTCTAAAAAATCCGTATCATATAAAAAAAATCCATCCATATAATACTGTACAACCTTGGTATTTTATGCTATAAATTTTTTTCTGACTAGACGTACTATATAAACTTTCATATTCACATGAAAGGAAAAAGGGGTATTTTTGTCCTAGAAGATTAATATTTGTTTACTCAAATTTACTGTATAATTATTTTAATTACTACAAAAGAGACAAAGAGAAGGACAGGTGCTTCAACAATAAAATTAATAGTATATTATTATTATTATTATTATTATTATTTGTTGTTGTTCTTGACTTATTGAATGCAACAGTGTCGCTGTTGAGGTAACAAGGAAGAGAAAAATGGACCAAAAGAGATGACTTTTTCATAGATTTTGCAAACTCCAACACCTCAAGGTTTTCTAATCTATTTTCTACTTTGTATGTCTCTGTTAATTATTCATTTTTACTGATCAAACTCATGTTCTTCGAATCCCTAATTTTTTGTTTCTTTCGAATTCTGCATGTTGGAGAATTATTCTTCTTGCTTTGTTTTATCTTTCTGGTTTTTAATTAGTTAAGGAGTTCAGTTTCGAGCTTCATGTTTTTCTGAATGATTGGTGGAGCTATGGATTTGGTGATGAGAATTAGGTTTCAATTTGAGATATAATTTTCTGTTTGTATTTAGGCTCAATTATGTTCTAAGTGCTTAAAACTACTGAAAATTTATACTATTTTGCTTTGTTTGGTATAGTCTGTTACAATTGAATTTGATTTCACTGCTATGGTGTAGATATGTCCTCACTGAGATATCCAGGTTGCTTAATTAAACGTTTTCAATGTTTTTAGGGAAGGCCAAAACAAAGAGTTTGGAATTGAGATATCATATATATGATAGAAACAGAACCTACCAAAATCTGGAATGTAATTATATCTTCAGTCACATACAACTCTCAAGGTCTGTGTTTTGTTTGTCAATCCAGGAGAGTTTGGTGTCCATATTGGAGAAATCCAAAAAATGCCAGCCAAGTCTCATAATACGCAAAGTGAGGTGCAATCAGCCATCTACTCTTCACCTTGGTGGAGGGGATCGGGGAATAGTTTTAGCTTTGGTGAAAGTGCTTCAAAATCATCTTCTGTGGAGGACATGAACGGTTCACATAATGCTCTCTCACATGCTGATTCTGGCTTAGACGATGTTTCTAACTCCAGTAAAGATAGGCAAATTGCTGTGGAGTCTAGATCCGGTATTTATCCTTCTAAGTATTGTTTTTTTTGGATAATTTTGTACTTGACATGGTTATCAAAAGCGAGCGAAGCGAAGCTTACTGCCTGCGCTTTGCTTCGAACTAAGTTGCTATTCTGGTTATGCGAGCATAAAGCGCTTGCTTTATGTGAAGTGCAAAGCGCCAGAGCGCAGCGCTTTATTTTGTAAAGCTAAATGGGCTGTTTTTAAATTAATAAAATCAAACTGGCCCACTTATTTTTTACCCTACCAGCTAGTATAAATATGAAACTTCTCTATTACGTTTTACTCCCTTCATTTCAAAATAGATATCGCTTTTGGACTTTAGAAAAATTTCAAAATAACTGTCGCTTTAGGATTACTATGCACCTTTTTAAAAATTTTGTCCATTGTACCTTTATTTAATGCACATTAGAAATGAAAAAAGGAATAAAGTATCCAATCAACTTTCAAATCAACAAAAATCATAAGATAAATAAGTATTTTTATTACTTTAATTAATGTCGTCTTGGTATTGACAAACAACGTAAAAACGAATTAACAAAAATCATAGGGTAAATAAGTATTTTTATTGCTTTATTTAATATCGTCTTGGTATTGACAAATAACGTAAAAGAGACAGTTATTTTGAAATGGAGGAAGTATATTGTTTAACACTTTGAATCAAATATGGATTTTAAGAGCCGTTTTTTACAAGTAACGATTCAATAGTCTCCTTCATCTCACTGCCGGTAAATATTGCTGCCTTGTTGCCGCAACTAATTCAATAGTTTTAGAATTGGAAGATATAGATACAGATGATGATGACTCATATGATGAAAGCACAGACGAAGAATTGGATGCTCATGAGGCTGATGATTATGAAAGCTTAAGTGATTAAGATATATGATTTGTAGTTGTGGCCCTGCTGCCAAATCTGCTATTGTTTTGGGGGATTAATGATTATTAGTGTCTTTGGTTTTGAATTTCTTCAAACTTATAATCAATGTTTGCCTTTATATTAAATGTTTGTTATGGATTGCTAGTGTGACTTGTGATGATTTTAATATTTATTAGACTAAAGTGTTTATTCTCTATTATTTTATTATACCTGTATATATTTTTTGAAACTTTAAACTAGTGCGCTTCTTTTTCCTGAGCGATCGCTTATTTAGCGCTATACGCTTAAGCGAGAAGCGAGACCTTTGCGCTTTGGGTGCGCTTAGCGCTCTCGACTACTATGGTACTTGATTGATGTCAGGAATAATAAATATACTATGATTGAGCGTAAGCTTTTGGGTTAAATGGTTACATGACATGGTATCAGGGCTATCAGGGCTCCTCAGACATAAAGGTTGAGGGTTCTATTCCTGAATTAATTGCTAACACATAGCAAGATAAGTGCATGTTGTACCCACTGCTTTTGTTTCAAACGCTTCCATAACAGTTATTGGAAGCGAGGCCATGAGGGAAGGCAAGTTGATACAAAATAGTTCTTTCATGGTTGCTTTCTTGTAGCCTGTATAACAATGGAGTCTAAATTAACAAGAAGAACCAAATCTAACTCTAGTTGTATGACAATTTCAATTTCATCAATTTTGGACCAATATGATAAGAAGATTTTCATTATGATGTGCTCCAGACTTTCTATAGTGAGATCGGGAAAAACAGTACGTCTGTTTCAGTTTTTTTTCTTCAAATGGGTCACATGATTGGAAATGCCTTCCAATATTTTTCATTGCTTCTTGAATTCCACTAAACAAGAAAAAGGGTGATACAGAACTATAGTTGGATTAGCCCCTTGAATTGATTTTTTGCTTTTGTGATCTTGTTTAATATTTTGATCACAACAATTATCTTCTGTTTCCCATGCCTCTTTTACCGAAAGAAGTGTAATGTAAGAAATCATTGCATCAGAAACAGAAAATAAGGGGAGGATAATATTTGTCAGCATTTACGCAATGCGACATAATATTTCGACTTTTGACTATGTTTTCTTTTTTTTTTTTGGTTAGGATCAGATGGCATGTAATATACTTTTGTTGCGGCATTGTCCATGATTTTCTGTTTTTCATGCCATAAATGTTCTTGGCGTAGTGCCATTTTGTAGTGAAAAGTTAAATTAAGTGCTAAATAGTATCTTAGCCTCTCATGTAAATAAGTTATTTAGCTTCATATTTCAAGAAGATATTTCGTCGGTTAAGCTGCCAATGTGACACTTTTATTAGGCGACCCACAGGTTCAAAATATGTTTGATATTAACGCAGTTTTTTTTTTCTAAACCAGATGGAGATAATGGACAAGAAACCCATCTTAAACAGATTCAATCATCAGCACCTGCAACTATTGGTGGACCGCTTGAACTCAATTCCCAAATGGAACTTATTGGTCACTCAATTGTGAGAATTTCTATAATCTCTACCATGCTCACATGCATGCTTTTCTAGTCTACATCTGTATTTTAGCATGTATAATCATAATCACCTCAGCCAAACATTTCTCTGGTGTTATTCTTTAGTTTTCATATTTTCCAGGTTTTGACATCATATCCATATTCAGATCCACAGTATGGTGGGATGCTAACTTCTTATCCGACACAAGCTATGGTGTGTATTACATTGTCTTATATTTAGTAATTTCAGTAAGTTTTGAGAACATTTGTTAATCCTTATTAAAGATACATTTGAATGTAAACATAATTCATGTCTACATTCCTTTAGCTTGTGCCCCATTACTTTTACAAAGTGTAAACGCTTTAAGTATTTGGGGTCTATCCTCAAGAGGATAGGATGATAGATGATGATGTAATCCATGTAGGATCTATGTTGGATGGTTGACAAGAAGATATCTTTGATAGTGAAAGTAAAATACTATAGAATGGTGGTTAGACCAGCCATGATATATGGGAGTGAATGTTAGGCGACTAAAGCACAACATATTCAAAGGATAAGTGTGACCGAAAGGAGGATGCTTACATGGATGAACGATCATACAAGAATGGATCAAATTAAAAATGAATGCATCCGCCAAAAGATTGGGGTAACACATTTTATAGGATAAGTTGAGAGAAGAACGACTAAGGTGGTATGAACATGTGTCAGAGACCAACAAATGCCCTAATTAGACAGCATGAGAACTTGAGGATAGAAAGTAATAATAGAGGGAGAGATAGACCTAAAATTACTTGAGATTATCTATTTTGGTATTTTAAAAGATATGCATTTGTCGGGCATGGATGAGCATTTGGTGCTTGATAGAGCTTTATAGCCGAATCCACATACTGTGGAATAAAGACTTAGTTGATTAATTGATGTCGACAACACATGCCATAAACATTAAAGCGTTTTGTGTTCAGTAAATCATCTTGCTATCTCACATGCTGTTTGAAGCTACAGAAATATTGTCAAAAAAATATGTAATTCTCCTAAAACCTTCATTAATTTCTGGTTGAAAGTCAAATGGCATTCCAGTTTTGAGAACCTTGTTTCTTTATCAGATGTGCAAAGTTTTGACTTCCCTTCATTCATATTTGCAGGTACCTCCCCATTTATATAGTATGCATCATGCTAGAATGCCTCTGCCCCTTGAAATGGAAGAGGAACCTGTTTATGTTAATGCTAAGCAGTTTCATGGTATTCTGAGACGAAGACAGGCACGTGCTAAGGCTGAGCTTGAAAAGAAAGCCATAAAAGCTAGAAAGGTATGATGCCTGCATGTTTTATATTGTTTGTGTTTGGAGTTGAATATGTCTTTTCTTTTGGAAATTAAGGACCTATCTTTGTCACTTTTTTTCTTGCAATACATGCTGCGCACCATATTGTGCTACATATGGTTGCAGAGTTCTATTATGTGACCTTTCAACTGTGCTTTACAGATATTTAAGCCTCTAAATCTGGATAATTGGATCTTTCATCTATGGACTTATCATTGGTTTTGTGTTTCCCTTCAAATGATGTTGCGATTTCCAGATTTGAGAAGTTTGTCCACAAATACTTGATATGATGACCATCCTATTTGAAAAATGTTATGTGACTTGGCTTCTTTTGGATAGGACAAAAACTTTTAGCTACATCTCCTTATAAACATGCTAATTAATAATTATAATTTGTACGAAATTGAAGCTCGGATTTTGGCACAGTATAAGTACAGAAAAATTGGCTGAACCAAGTGGTTGTGTTTTTTTACAGGCCTTAACGCTGGTTTTGGTTACAAGATCATGTAAATTGTATAAGGTTGCATGTGATCAACTGGTCATCCAGCTATTTATTCAACATTAAAAAATATTTTATTTATCCAATTTATCGTAATCTTTTCTCTTTCACATTAGTAGCAGAAGTAACTAATTACTAATCTGATTGAGTGAGACTGAAATTTCTACTAATGTAACTATAATGTCCTTGTAAAAAAAATGGACATTCAAGAACTGGTGTTAAATTGTTAATGTATGTCCCTCTATATCTCCTATTTCATTCTCCTCATGATTTATTCCTTCCAACTAGAATTTAATCCCTCCACTGATGATCCTGATTTGTAGATTTTCTCAAATTAGATCCTTTTCCGATCCTTATGTGTTCTTTTTTAGCACTATTCTTTATTCAGTGTCTCGTATTTAGTAGTTTTTTAACCAAATTTTTAAATGGGTACCATATTGCACTTTAGAGGTATAACATTATCAAGCTTATAGCTTTCAGTTAGATTTTCTAGGTGTTACGAAGTGCTTATAGGTTATAAATTTTTTTTGTAAGTGTTTTTATTTTGATCGGTAGTATCTCAAAGTTCATATTGTTAGTGGCTTAGACTACACTATATCTCGTTTTGAGACACAAAACGAGACTTCGATATTGAGAACACTTTGATGTCTATTAGTTTTACAAACTAAGCAATGTTTTGTGTGTTAAACAAATTGAACTATAATTATTATTAATTTCAGTATCTTGAAAATTTGCGTTTAGGTGGAAAAAATCAAACAAGGCGGAGTCTTGTCGGAAACAACTGGATTAGGCGGTGCCTAGGCAGCAATAAATCGCCCAAGAGCCTAATAGCGCCTTTGGAACGAAAAGTCGGGTAACGACCCTACAAAAAGCGCCTAGGCAGTCCTAGGCGGGGAATTTTAAAACAATGGATTTGATTAAGGAGGATATTAATAGGGGGTGAAACTATTATGATGTACCCTGGCCATAGAAGAGGAGTAGAACATAGACTTAGCATGTATACCTCATAAATTTGAGATTATTAAGGTTAACATAGATGCTCAAGTATCTTTAGGACTGAGTAACATGGTTCTAATGTAGAGGTGTGTCATTACTCAGGAATGCTGCTATAGAAGTATGCCTAAAGATAAATTTTACTGTTTAACCTACATAAAAGTGAATGTCAGACAGTAAAATTATAAGATATAGAGAAAAAAAGCATGGGAGAAAATAGAAATGAAGATGTTGAGATGATTTGTAGGAACATGTGTATTTGAAGTTGCGAGGAAAGTGTAAAGCAGCCAAAAAATAGGCCCAAAGTGATCTTTTGCCTGAAAAAAGGTTGGGATTGAGTACATTTTGCTATGTAAATAGCATCCGTACATATATTTAGGGAAAGTTATGTGAAAATACATATATAATTAGTTGACAGGTAATGTGTTAGTCTGAGGTGAAGATCTGTTAGTAAAACAATAGCAGGCTAAAGGGAGCTAAGTCCTACTCTAATTGCGGTGTTCAAACTTAATTGAAAATGATAGACAAAGAGATGAAAGTGGCTTTCAGGCTAAACTAACTTTCTATGTCTCATGTTATGTGATGTGATGCTAAACTTGATTTGAGCTCAACATATATAATTATAAATGCGCATTTATATGTGACGATTTTTCATTTGATGCAGCCATACCTTCACGAGTCTCGACACAAACATGCCATGAGAAGGGCGAGAGGTTGCGGGGGCCGTTTTCTTAGTTCCAAGGAAACAGCAAATGATTCAACAACCACCTCACCCTCACCACGTGATAAAGATGGGAATTCACACCCTAAATTTTTAACACAATCGGGCCCCAAGTGGCTGCCCAAGGGCAGTAATGGCGATTCAGATTCATCTGGACCACATGATCTTATCGGAAATAACAACGGGAATAGGCAATCATCAATGTGCCATCCATTATCATCAGGTGATGGCTTGATCTTTGGTCAGCGGCGGGAAACCCCACAAACTGTCTCAAACGGGCGCCCCGTCCATTAACGGTGTTTCTATCTCGACCTTTAGCCTTTCAATGGTATAATCCCCAACTTAGGCTCTGTTCTTTTCAACTTATTTGATGGTACACTGAATTGAACTCAAATGTACTTATTTCATTGAAGATTTATAGCTATGCAGTATTGAAGGCAATTCCAATGGTTCTCCACAATGGGGAACGGTCAAGTTCAACTATTCCCCATATGGTAAAATGGGGTTCCTAAAATATGGGGAATGATCTATTCACCATTTTGGGAGATTAAATAAAATATTATTATTTTTTGGGGAAATGATAAGTAATATTAATTTTTGTTTTTTTATTGTTTTTAGTTTTTGTTTTGTTATTATTTTTGTTAGTTTAATAATAAAAAATATTATATGTTTAAAGTGAATTTGATTTTGGGAAATGGAAAATGGGGAAGATGGTTGGAGAAAAAACATTGTAAACCCAGCAAAATGGAGTTTAGGGAATGGAAAATGGGGAAAATAGTTGGACTTGCTTTTATACAAGGCGTGAACTTGCGCCTTGAGTGCGTTGATCTTGCGCCCACTTGACTAAAATGCTTATAAGTACTGAACTGAACTAGCTGGTGAATAAATCGAGTATAACAGTGCCTTAAATTATGTGTCTCCTGTGTCTGTCATATGACGGGTTTATTTTGTAGAGGGAATGCTGAAGAGAGGCAGGTATTGGAGTTTGGGCAAATCATTCTTGGCTTTGGATATTCGTTTTCTTTGTATATATCAAGTTTGGCGTTGAGGAAAATCCTTGTCATTGTTCTCTTCACCACTTGTAATATAAGTTGGGTATTTGGGTATTGTATGAAAAGTAGTTGGAAATGTAAAATTGTGGTGTCAAATCATTTGAAGACTTTTATTTATTTGAAGAACTGAAAAACCTGAACTGTACTATAGTTGGCATCTCAACAATGTTAAAAGAGCTTGATGTTTGGTAGTGTTTTTTCGCCTATGAATTTTCGAAGACTTTTGTACTGAAATGAAATGGTAAGTCTGCAAGATCATTTGTTGTATTGATATGTAATGCATGTATTGTTCAGGTGCTTAGTGATGGACTTGAAAAGCAACAAAATATTTCAATGTATTTTTTTTTACTTTCTATGGTATCACTTTTTCATTTTTAGTAGAAAGTGGAAGCTTTAGTAGGAACTCTGATATTTTTTATTAATATGTTCTTGATTCTTTTGGCCTACGATCACAATTTGTTTCGAAATCTTGACCTCTTGTTAATGGAGAAGCTCCTCGAATCAGTAACCCTAACATAGTTAGGTTAACGAAAAATGTAAACGGTTTTTACATCAAATCCCTTGCAAGGGAAAACATGATAGAACAACCTTGTTAAAAGTTTTAAATACAAAATTATTTAATTTGGAAATTTTACATTTTAAAATTAATTTATCACCCAAATCATTTATTTACTTTATACAACTTGCAAATTACAAATATCTGAAATAACAATATGTTTCGGGTGAAATCACAAATAAGTGAAATAGCAATGTCTCAAGTGTTCAATACAAAAATTATGAGGTCTCAGTTAAATACCAATTTTCTCAGAATCTTATCGTTTATTGATAAAATTTATTCTAATTATTCAAGATAGTATATTATTTAAAATTTTACAAAAGTGTCTTTTAACAACAATTTGTAAAACTATGCTAATTGATAACTTACTACCAAAACCCAGTAGCAGGTCTTTTGATGCGAGGATAGTATGTTTAGTAAAATCAGCAATCTGATACAAATTATTGCGGAAATGCAAAAATACAGCCCCAGGACTTAAATGTCAATTATTGAGAAGTTAACTCGAAATTTGTCATTTCTGTAGGCTTTTTTGGGCTTCAGTTGAAAGATTAGAGGAGTTGGCCGGAAGTTGTGAATAAGTGCTAGGGATTTGGCTTAACAAAAAGTTGTAGTTGAATTCATTTCTCACAGTAGCGAAAGATGTACCGCGGTAGCGAATTCGATGGTAGCGTAGCAGCCTTTATGGGCGGCGGTTTTATGCCCTCTCAGGCCACCCAGCCTCCGGAGTCCTCCTCCTCCTTTTCCTCTTCCAGAGTATTTACTAATTTCTTCGTTTCTGTTTACAGCAATTCGAAAACCTCTTATTTTTTTTTTTAATTTTCCTTGCAGAATCGTGAGGCCAAATGCTTATTGCCACTGACGGTGAAGCAGATATTAGAGCTACCGAGTAATGATGAATCCAATTTTTTCATTGACGGGGCTGAAGTTACCAATGTAAGTCTTCTAAGAGCTTGGATTGTTTAGCTTCTTTTTTGTGGTGATCTGTTGATAACGTTTTAGAATTAGGTTACAATTGTGGGGAGGATATGCCAAAAAGAAGACAAAGCTAGCGAGTATACATTCATTGTAGATGATGGAACAGGACAGATTGAGTGTACCAGATGGTACTGTTATTTTTTCTCTTGCTTTTAGATAGAGCATTTGATTTTCTTATTAACGAGATATGTTAATTTGTCTCTTTGTTTCACAGTACTTTCTTCTGTATTTTTCTGTTTGTACAGGGTTCAGGAACGCATAGACATAGATGAAGTGGAGGGATTAATGTAGGTCACTTCTTTTCCTCTTGCTTTTTTTTTGTGAATTTTTGTACATTATGATAGCATAATATATCTACCTTGTAAAATGTGCATTATCTTGTTAGGATTGTATGATATGAGAAGAAAATGTGGAAGTTTAAGTAGTTGGCCTAAGCTGTGAATTGAAATAGCACTAGTATGACTGATGTTACTTTATATTGAAATATTTCTGTTTGTTTTCATCTATCGGGAAGAGGATGAAGTAATATTGCTATTTTTGACACAACTTTTTGTTTTTACATCCAAAAGCTGGTTGAAGAGATATTTTTCTTTAATCTAAAATTAGTTTCAATAATTTTGTCTGTATTACTGTTTTTCTTTTGTAGAATTGGAAAATATGTTCGCGTTGTTGGACACTTAAGAGGTCTACAGGGTAGAAGATTCTTGAATGCCTTCTCCATCAGGTATAGTTTTTAGTTTTCTTTTTCGTTTCTTTTGGTAGTGTTTCCTGAAATATGTTTATCCCTTGTCTAAGGAATTCACTAATCTTGTTCATACCGGAATTCTATCATGTCAATTTCTTTGTTTTAATCCAAATCTCTGCTTACTATGGTAAGGCTAATATTGAGTTGGATTCATCTGCATTGCATCAACAATGAGTTAGGACAACCAGAATATACTCCATAGTTGTTAAAGGCGTGCCTCGGGCGCCACCCTTGGAGCCTCGGCATATCACAGGCGGGGTGGTGTCAAACAGGCGCGCCTCACAGGTGCGCCTCAGAGCGCCTAGGCACGCCTTGAGCGCGCTTCACGGACACTTCTATCCTAAGGGGTTTAATTTTGCATAATTATGTTTTTTACATCCATTTTTAAGAGTTTTAAATAATAATATAAGGCTAGATATTCGTAATTTAATTCTTATCAAGGCAAAATCAACTCAAGTATAGATATTCTTAATATAACATGTAAAATTTACATATATATATACCTCCAACAATTCTATTTAATGATTTTAACTTACTTTAAAATATTTTCCATCTATTTTAAGAGTTTTAATAAAAGAAATAAAGTGTAGATATTCCTAATTCAATTCATTTTAAGGTCGGATTAATTCAAGACTATATATACTTAATGTAATATGTCAATTTTACATGTATATGTACCTCTACCAATTCTCTTAGTTCTTTTTTGTTATGTTATTGCATCTAACTTCACTTTGTAAGAAAAATATTTTTTGTAAATTTTTGCCTCCTAATGTATACCTCAGGCGCTCGCCTTTACTTCGGGCATGCCTTCGGGCAAGGCTAGCCCTCTTGCGCCTCTGTGCGCCTAGTGCCTCTAACAACTATGATATACTCTATCCTGGATAATCTTGCTATCTCAATTTTGTTTCTTTCTTTTAAACAGTACACATATTTTTTCATTTATATTATTGTTGCACTTACCGTAGACATATTTTCAGTTTTCCACTTTCTCTGGAATGCCAAATAGTAAGATAAAACAAGCATCTCTGGAACTGGATACTATTTATTTTTCTTGGAGTAATATAAGCCTCCTAATTATTGTCCTTGAACTTTTTCTTCTTATGCTTATACATTGTATAATTTGTATTACATTACATATTTTCTCAAATGTGCTTTGCATTGTCCTTATTTGCAGCACAGCAACGTAGAATAGTTCAATGCTTTATGCTTACACTCGCCGAAAGGATTAGACATGTTTATATTTGTTGCTTATGGTAATAAAATCTTGCTAAGTTATAGTGTTATATCTGTGAGAGGATTTGGTCCTTGTTTGGTAAATTGCAGCTTAGCAACTGACAGTTTAGTGTGATCTGGTTAAAGCTTGGATACCTTCATCATGTTGTTACTGCTGCCATTGCCAACAATTGCTTTTCTATAGTACCCTTATGGTGAATATGATAAACGACTGTTGCTTTTTGGATATATGGACAATGACAACATAAAACACATTCTCTTGTTTAAGATTATGAATTGAACATTATCAGTTTTCCTCTAATCTGAGCCTTTCATCAACATATCACTTTTCAAATAATTCAAGTGAAATGTTGTCTTTGTAATTCCCATGGACTATATTATTGCCTTTATCTGATTAATTTTCTTCAATACTGGTTCTGATTACATTCATATGAAGTACTGATGATAGTGGAAGTGTTCTGCGGAAAGTTGATCCTTCTTTTCTGGTTACCTTATTATCAATTTTTAAGATGACACCGAAATTTCTAGCATTTAATGTGAATTTATGCGTTTGTTCACTCTAGATGTATACAAATCAAAGTTTTAACTTCAAGAGTGGTTATGGTTTTCAGGCTTATTACTGACTTCAATGAGGTTACAAGCCACTTCATTGAGTGTGTATATGTCCGTTTCTACAATACAAAAATACGGGTATTGGCCTAGTTAGTAATTACTGCAAGCAATAGCTACCTTTTCTTATGATGAAAGTTTGTGATGCATGTCTATCTTCTAATGTAACATATCGTTTGCAACATTCATCAGGGTGCAAGTACTCAACCACAGATGGTTAATCCAACAATGAATACTCCTTCCAAAGGATACCAATCTGCCGTCTCAAATCAAGTAATGTTTGTAAATTTTTATGGCTTTCCTAGTAGTAGAATTGCTATTTCGTATTGATTCTTAAATTTTCGATTCCAGTCTTCTATCTATTCAAGTGTTGATGGATCGAACAATGTTGGCCAGATGATATTAAATTTATTGCAGCAGCCTGCATATCTGTGAGTTTTATGTTTTCCTGATTGTAGTTGTGCCTCTCTCTCTTAATAGCTATGTTTTTGTATGCTTCTACCTTGAACTAAAAGGTTAGTGGCATTTTGCTCTCATTCAATTTCAATATGAAGTTCACGTGTCAAAATAACATCATAAACACAAAGTGCTAAACAAAACTCATATACATATTCTTTTCTGATGATCATTACTGGATTGGAAAATCTTATTTTGGATTGTTTGCTTCACTCTTGAGCATAATGGCATATGCTTGACAGACGTCCCCTACCTTAGCACAAAGAGCTCTTTGCCTTCGATGACTGGTTTTTACTTTTAAATTCTGCAAAAGAGCAAATCCTAGTCTTTCTGTAATTGTGTATCCTGCGAAAATGAGGCTCGAAAAAGTAAATATAAAAACAAAGTGCTAACATTAGGTTCTTAATGGAAGCATCAAAGCCTAATATGGTAATACTGTCTTTGTATAGATGTGCAGTAATGTTTGATACTCTCCTGATTATTACTTTTATGAAATTCTGAAGGTGTTAATGTGGTTACATTATATAACAAAGGGTTGACATAACAAATATCTGTTTGGGGTTCTAATCAGTACAAAGGCTTCCATTTTGTGTATTAATCGATTTTTTGTATATAGAATCGTGGTTATGTGACATAATTAACTTGTATAATGGGGATGACATAAGATGGTTTTAGACTTTATATTAATTAAATAGACTTTCTATGGGGTATGACATTGAGCTTGCAACTTGAACATAATTGAAAAATACAGAATTGTATGTTGCAATGCATAATCGTGGATGCTTATGTGTCCTATATTTTGTGCACTTCTGATGTTCATATTATTTGCTAAATTTATCTTTTATTTAACTGATGTATCAAATTGTTTCAGTGCTAGCGAAGATGGTGTGAACCGAAATGTCATTGCTCATCAGCTAAACATTCCAATGAATAAGCTAATGTATTCTCTCTTTCTTCCCTCTCTTTTCACAACACATACACAAACTTACATAGCAGTTGATTTTCTTGGCTGTCCAACAGGGAAGAAATGCAGGGACTTGTCGACAATGGCTTTATTTACTCAACAATTGATGATGATCACTTCAAATCAACTGTTAATGGCTGATACCTTTTATACTACAAATTAGTTGAGATATTAGATGGCACTGATCGATCCTTCTCTAATCAATTATCCTCTAGAAATTGGCACATAATTTAAGATTTGTGTAGCACCGCTCCTTAATCTGTGTTGATGTCAGTTAAGCCGATACATTCTTGAAAAAATCAAAAGCCTTATTGATATATATATGCATGTTTTCGTCAGATTTGAACCTGAAATTCTAGCTATTGTTGGATGCTTTGCAAAGCGCCTATTGAATGATCTCATGACATTGCATATCACCTCATAAAATGAACATGTGTTCGTTTTATTGAAATTGCTGTATTATACGACATTTGTTTATCGAAAATGATTGGATCATATATCATGAACTATAAACACAGCATACATTACAGCTCTTAAATGAAGCTAGAAAATTACAATGGCGATCTTTGAAAGATACTATAATAAAATTTTGTGGAATATTATTGTGTTATTTGGGTTATGGATTCGGGTGGCATTTATGTCACAATCATGTTAAGTTATTTTATTAAGTACATAACTAATTATATGTAGCAAGAAATTGTGATTTTTACCTCATATGAAATTTCATTTCAATAAAATATTCCGTTTAAAACCAATTTAATTAATTACCCCTTTTTAATATTTCTTTTAATAAAATACACCTAAGTGTTTTAATTACAATTATTGCTTCCTTTTTAATTGATGTTTATTATGACAGTTTATTATTTTGTAAGATTTTCCCTTATCAGTAAAGATTGTAAGATTTTTAATTAACTTTTATTATGGTCGTTTTTTAATTAATGTTTATTATGATAGTTTTTTAATTACAACCGTTTCTTCCTTTTCATTAATGTTTATTATGACAGTTTTTTAATTAACGTTTATTACAATAGTTTTTTAATTACAACCGTTTCTTCCTTTTCGTTAACGTTTATTATGTCAGTTTTTTAATTAACGTTTATTACGACAGTTTTTTAATTACAATCATTTCTTCTTTTTTATTAACGTTTATTATAACATTTTTTTATTTTGTAAGATTTTCCCTTATCAGCAAAGATTGTTCTTCCTCAATTGAATTTACGTTAATCAGTACTTTCTTTCTCGTTAAATTGTTTTTACGTTAAATTGAATTTACGTTAATCAGTACTGTCTTTCTCGTTAAAGATTTTCCCTTATCTGATTCTTCTTTTTTTTTACGTTAAATTATTTTTAAATGAACTATACACATTATACAATCACAACCATACAACAGTATCCAAACTCATACACATTATCAAAATGAACCATACACATTATACAATTACAACCATACAAAAGTAGCCAAATCCATACACATCAAAATGAACTATACTCATTATGCAATTACAAACATACAACAGTAGCCAAACCCATACACATCAAAATGAACTATACACATTATACTGTATAACCATATAACAATAGCCAAACCTATACAACCATACACAATTTACATTTGAATGCTGTGTCCGGGTGGTGTTTCTTTGCAGAATGTCTGGTCCTCATCTTTTTATTGTTCAAATCTGTTATAAATGATAAAAAATGAAAGCTTCAAACGCATGCAATACAATCTATACAAATTGACGATAAATCTATACAATTAATAACTATAAAACTATACAAATACATATACATATACAATTATAACCATACAACAGTAGCCCAACTTATACATATTATTAAAATGAACTATACACATTATACAAACACAACAATACAACAGTAGCCAAACCCATACACATTTTCAAAAACCGTTTTCATAGACCATAGATTCAAATTCTGAATAAACATCTTAATCGAACCCCAACCATTTAAACCATGCACTTTCTAAAAAACCATATTTAGAATCAAATTCATGGTCTGAATCTCGATGTTTACCACAATCAATGAGAAACCCAACCATATAAACCATAAACTTTCCAAAAAAAAAAAGCAATTTGATGAGATTTAGTTCCTAAGAAACCCTAAATAGCATAATCTAACAATAGGAATCTAGTGAATGAGTTTCAAACCCATATACACCATACACTTTCGAAATAATCTAAAAAAAACTTACTTTATAGAAAAAATCTTTGAACGGTTTCTAATCACCCACCGTCTTTTATGTTGTTGCTGCAGTTCCTTTTTTTCGATTTTGAGGATAGGGTGATGATTTTGTTGGAGAATCGAGTTCAAGAAGGGTGGAACAGATTACAAGTTTTCGTATTTTGCAGCTTGTCCGTCATTTGCAGATTAGTGGAATCGAGTTCAAGATTCCTTGTTCTTAAGCAAATGATGATGGAGAAACGGGGGTTGAAGAAGGTTGGAACCGTTTAGAATTGTTCCTATTTTACAGCTCGTTGTGTTCTATATGGAATGTGCCGCAAATCGTGGGTTAATTAATTAGTGGAGATATGATAGTTAATTAGAGGGGGATATATAAATTTGAAAAGGGGTATTTTGTTAATTAGTTTATCCAATTAGGGTATTTTATTAAATGCATGGGTGCAAACATGAAACGGATATCTCATATGGGATATTTATATAAAAAACCCCTAAAAAAACCTAGAGCATCATTGATAAATATAACGGGCATGAGTCGGGTTCAACCAGACCTGGTTAAAAAATTAGTAGTCCAACCTTGGCCCAACTTGTATGTAAAACAAAGGTTGGGCTTTGGTCGGGTCTTTATAAAATAAATGAATGTTAAGCCCACTTGCAGGTCTACCAATTAATTTTTTTATAAAAGTCAAAGTATTTATTATTAAAAAATATTCATAATAAAATAATTGCAGATGCATTTATAAATGTTTATTTTTGACGTTAAATTTTATAAAAAAAGTTGAAATTTTATATAATTTTAATATATTAATTAATATTTTACGTCAGGTGGGCTGGACTTGGGTTGTAATATAAAATCGAACCTATCTTATACTTTACCAAGTCACTTCAAATTCGTCTAAGCCCATATCATGAAAGATGGGTATGGACGGGTTTCGTAGGCCAACAACTGTGATCATGTCTAAACATTGCTGATATGTATAAATTATCATGCTTGCATGTATTGCCACAACATGTTCTTTTAGGGAGGCATCAGATTTGAGTCAGAAAAAGTGGATTAAGATACCACAAATCAATACTAATTACTTATAAAAAAAATTGCATGTTTTTATTAGGGAGATGATGCTCCTTTTTTTACATTTAATGTCTTACAATTATATTTCTTAAAGTCTAAGTTACAATATATAAATTTCATCCAAATTTTTATCAAATTACAAAAACTTACAAAAACATCCTCCTCAAGTTTTAATTTTACATTATTATGTAAAATTATTTCAAATTTTATTTTTTATGCTTTAGATATGTAATAGGTATATATTAAGTATATTACAAATGTGTTAAATAGTTTGGGTGAAGGAGACAAATATGAATATATATAATATATATAACATGTATATAATAGTATATATAATAGACATATAACAGATATATAACATATGTAGTACATATAATTGATATATAACATGTATCAACCAGAATGTAAAAATGTAAAATCAAAATTTAATAGCGTGAAAATGTAAATCGGAACATAAAAAAGTAAAATGAATTTTTAAGAACATACTGTTGTAAATAGTAAACTCAAACGAGAATAAAATAGATAATTTCCCTTTTTTGCCTCGTTTGGGTTACATTAAATGGAATGAAAACTCTCGGAATTCTAAAATCCACAAATTTTGTCTTAACCACTAAGCTAACACCTCATTCGCAATTACATTTATTCATCAAAAAAATATGTAATGCTATTTATTGCTCATTTTCGCACTTACTGCCCCGCAATTATTTTTATACCCTTTATATTTTATATAAAAATAACATTTAACCAAATGATTCTAAAAATAAATGTAAAAAAATCTATTATTATTATCAAAAAATACGAGTAAGAAAAATACAAGTAAAAAATAAAGAACTAAATTGTTAACAAATGATTGTGTTCTTAAGCTTATATTTGTTGGAGATAAAAAAACTGTTATAATTGATTGAATTTATATAAGGATGAGTTTTACTGTATCTAGCATGGATAGACTAGTAAACATTTATTACAAAGCATTCAAAAGAGACTTGTAATAGACTTCATGGTGATCACAATGGTTATGAAATATATTCACCACATTTAGATTCGATTAGAGAACTCAAAATGCAGAATTTGAAGAGAGTATCCAACAATATAAATTCTTTAATGATAAATTGAGCTTTTCAACGCTCAGTTGAGTTTATATTGAGAAAATTCAAATTATGATTTTGTATTCAGCTAGTTTTGTTAGATTAGTGTTTATTTTCTTTTTTAAAATTTGTATTGTCTTCCAAATTTAATCTGTAATAGAAATTAGTTATTTAATTACTTTTAAGATTTGTATTTTATAATTATATTTATTTAAAATTAAATATAATTAACTTTTTATTTATAAGGATATATTTGTAATTTTAAGATATGAATATGATATTAATAATATTGATTGTAACTTATTGATTGAAGAAAAGTTGAAAAACAATTAATGAGGTTACAAAGAGAGATGGTTTTATTCATGTTGAAATTAATAACATTGCACAACCTAGCTACCTAGGTTTATTTGAACATTATATATTAGTACATTATAAGTAGGATCATAATATACGATCGAGGGAGGATACGATGCGACACGAAACTAGCAAGGGCGGACAGCAGGATACAAGCTAGGAGGATCATATTTGCAGGCAACAGCCGATAGCTCCATATTGTTAAAGCAATGGGCCCTGAAACAACCAACAGAAACTGTGTTACTCGACACGACCTGAATAAAAGCCGTACAAGGACCTCCAGAACGTGAATTGGTAGTATAGTCGTAGTTTACTTTCTGCGAAACCCAGTTTCCGACAGCAGCGGAGCCTCATATGTCAACATTACCAACTTGAACATTGACCCCGTCTAAATAGTAGTGTCCGAAACTGAGATCGCATACGGGAAGAATGTTGACAGTGAGGTACGATAAAACTTCGTCGGCTAATATATCACTCCATACCAAAGGCGAAACCTTAACATCAGCACGAGCCGTGTTATGTACAGTAAGATAGTCTTGTTGGCTATTTTGGGCATAGCAACAAGGCAGGATAACAGCTATTAAGCCAAATAAAAAAAAACAAATACTGAAATAAGACTCTTCTCCATTCCTAGCAATATATTTTCTAAATTGATTGATCTTATGATTCTTATTGATACGCTTCTTTGGTTTTGTCTCGTATTTATAGTAGGAGAACTTGTTATTTTTTTCCAATTTTATATAACTCATTTTCTGCACGAGTACTATATAATTGATTGTTTAAAAGGCCATTCATATAAAGCGTCTCTACCTAGTTTTTGCTGCATGCAATTGATAAACATTAAAAGAATCTATTTGCAGGTACGTAATCTTATATATTAATAATGTGATCCTAAGAATTGGGAAGAAAATGAATTATCAAAACTTATATCTCAAGTATTTATACATGCTCATTGATACAAATTACAATAAATAATAATTATAATTAATCAAGTATCTGAGCTGTCTACTCCTTTGATTACATAAACTGTATCATGCATGTGATCAGGTAGCATTCTTAGGAATAGATTAGAACTTCTTTTTTTTTTTTTGAGTTCTAGATCCTTACACTTCACCAAAGAAATCGGAAGAGAAGCAGATTCGAATCGTACCTTATTCTTATGTCTAAGATCGAGGAACGTCGCATCGAATTTATCTCACGGTGTGTTGGAGAATAGACATTTTTTCATAACTTCTGAAGTTTCAAAGATCGATGATGATCAATTTGCGATATTTTCATCGTGAGATAAAAAACTCGGAAGAGAGAAAATTAAAAGAAATGAAAATAGAATGAAAATGAATTCTTTTTTTCATTTAAACGTGCATTTCATTTATATATGTGAAATGAAAAATTGATTAATTGCAATTAAATCCTTAAATTCTTGATTTTTTGCAATGAATTCCTCAAAGTTCTTTAACTTTTTAATTTAGTCAAAATAACTAAATTGAATCGGATCCTTTGACCCGACTGACCCACTCACGAGTGGACCATGTATATCCAACATCTCCCACTCGCATTTGACGGGTCACATTCCGTACAACACTAGTAGAGAAAAGACTTTTAGGGACGGTTGTGTTGGGCTTTTCCGGACTGTTTTGAACCATCCGCACAAGCCGTGAAGCAATTGATCTGGACCTAATGCAGACGCGCAATAAAGAGCATTCCGGACGGTTCATTTAAGAAAATCGTCCCTACTTAAATTGGATGGAAGGGAGCTTTGTACATCATTTATTGTAATCATTTTTCCATCATTATCTGGTGTATCAAAATCAGCATGGTACTTTGCAACAAGGTGATTCAAAAAGGCTGTTCGTCCATACTGAGTAGCACATGAACTGCCTGCAGTAGTGAATTTAAAATTTTGAATAATTCATTTTTAGTATTAGATGACTAACAATAAGCAGAGAGATTAAGATCAAGTCAACAAAGGACACAAAAATAAATTCAGTAGCAGCTTCACCAAAAGTAAAATGATAATAGCTGAGAACTGGGCATAATTTCCATATTGAAAATGCAAGGCTCAGACTACCTGAGCAACAGAAAAAAACTTCCAAAGTAAACCTTAGAGCTAACATCGAAAAATTAGAGAAATAAACAAATCAATGGTAATAATCTACAAAAGACAGCTTAATGAAGAGACCGTCATCACCTTAGGATCAACATCCCGTGATCACAGTCTCTCGCAACAGAATACATATAGAACAGAATGATTAACAATTAGCTCAGAAAACTAAAAATACATGGAAGAAAGAGTATTAGAGGTGGCGCAGCCAAACATCAATGGCAACTCATGCATTGGAAATTTCACATCTAGAGTTTCTGTTTCTGCAACTTCAGCTATACATTATGGTACAGTAGCAACAGAAGTATTAGCTTTTCATCGAGTTCTTTAGGTCACCCTCTACCTCTGCAAACTTGAGAATTGTTTTGGAATATCTCTCTTGCATTTCCTTTAGTTCATTTTCCATCACTCTGTTTTTTTCTTTCAGTGATACTAGTTCACTTAACAGTTCTCTGTTGTTGCATTCTCCATTGTATTCGTCTCTTCTTTCTCTGGTACAACCAGATTACTGCTAGGAGCAGAGAGAAAGGAGAAATAGTTCAATGGAATTCTGAATAGAAAAAGATTAATTCAATAACTTTGATATTTTTCTAAGAAAACTTAATGTAGAAAAATTGACCCATGACTTGAGAACACAGGCTGTTCCTCGTGAACATAGAACAATGCATGCCTAAGATGCTTGGTTTATCAGCTGATGGAGTTAAATCACAGTTTATGCCAAAGATAAGTATTAAATCGGACTCCATTCACGATAGAATATATTTTTTACAATATTAAAAGAAAGTTTTGTCAAAAATCAAACACCACCTTCAAGTATCCATATAATGATGAACATATTTTTTGTAAGCAGATTACCTAATTTCTATAGAAAGAGTACAAAAGGAAGATGATATATATACATCAAGACCATAAAAGCCATCACTGAAAAATTTTTAGTTAGCATCTAATGAAGTGTTGTATATATGTATATGAGAAACTAGAACAAAAGGACAATTGTAACAAGCCATGAAAGCCGACCAAAACCCTAGCCGCCTTCCAAACAATTTCCCCACCCTTCGCCATCAGTCGGAGGCTGCCTCCTACCACTACCACCACCCCTTCCACCCAACCATTCCGAACCAACATCCCCCCTTTCAAACCCAATCCCGAGACCAATAACCAATCACTTTCTGTCAAAAAACACCAACCATCTTCTACCAAAATTCAATCAGCAACCTTCAATCCCTTGAAAATCTATTTCAAGAATTTTCTTAATAGGTATGACTCAGTGGCTATGAAACGTGTCTTCAAGAAGTTTGGAGTGCTTGGTTGGGTTTATGTTGCAAGGAGAAGAAATTCAAGAAATCTGAATTTCGACTTTCTTGATTTGGATGGTTCACTGCTGCTTTAGCAGGCAATCCACAGGTTGAATTTTGTCATCATTGGTGTAGTGAGACTCCGTGCTTTAAGTGCACGGCATACAAGGTAAGCTAATGTATTCACTCCCGTTCGAATGATGAAGACAAGTCTTAGTCAGAAACATGTGTTTCGCAATTCCCCCGTGACAATAAATCCTTTGCAGATGTTGTGGCCAATTCTCAAGTTCGTGGTCCGATTACAAGTGGGAAGTCAGCAAGGGAGATGGATAGTTCAATTAAAGAGGTGGCATATCAGCCTGTTACGGAAGTGCTGGTTCAGAATACTCCTTGGAAAGATAAGTCATGCGTGGCTCAATCTAAGAATATTTCTCACATTCGAAATATATTTGACTTATTGTTTGATTATGGTTTAGAAATTGATTTTCTAGCACCTCTTGGAGGTGATTGTGTTACGATTTCATTTGCTACTGAGATGGCTTTACATGGTTTTCTGAATGGTGATTAGTTAGTAACGTAAAATATTTTATTATCGATCCAGCTTTTATCGGTTGATTTTGCCTCTACAGAATCTATTATATATGTGAATTTCATGAGACTACCACCGTCTATTGTATGTGTATCTTTGATTCGTGAGCTTGCTACTAGGTTATTTGGACGTGTTGTTACCATGGATTCAAATTTTGATAGACCAGATCGCCTATGTGATATCTTGCCTTGTATCAGTTCCTTTGAGAACTACTGATAAGAAATTGAAGCTGTTGTTGGGTTCAAGTGAATGGATTATTTATCATAGCTTACTCCAGGGAGTAGGATGCCAAGATTGTTAGGAGAGTTGTTCGGATAGTTCGAGTGACTCAGAGTTAGCTTCCTTTGTAGGGGGAGAATCGGTTTCCTCACATAATTCAAAGGAAGAAGGTGCAACTTCTGTGAGTAAAGTTGATAGCGATGGGGTTTAATACATGAGTATTCTGCGAAATAGTTTGAGTGCGAGTGCGAGTTCGAGGATGGGGGATATAGTTATACCATCTGTTGGGGTCTCTAGTTCCTCGGGGATGGATATTATGAATATGAATAAAGTGATTCTTAGAGTGGAAGGAAGTGCACCGAGTGAAAGGGAAGAAATGTTGGTGTTTTCGGTAGGGGATTAGCTTGAGTTATTTGGCAGCCAACATGCCGAGAAGATCATGGGAGCATTAGATGGTCAATGCCTTTGAGTAGTTACCTTAATCTGGGTTTTTATGAATATTCCATATGTCATTAAACTTTTTTATGCTGGAATTATTGTGGGGGGCTTCTGAATGATGCGAAATAATTTTTCATTCGTAATTTTACTCGTAAATGGTACTTTCATCTTGTTATTTTGGTAGAGACGAAGGTTTCTATAGTGTCAGATCAGGCTGTTCGAAAGTTTTGGGGCCATAATGATTTCCTATTTCATTGTGTTCCCACCCCAGGTTTTTTAGGGGGGCTTATGGTTTCTTGGAATTCATGTGTGATTAAAGGGAAGGTTGCTTTTTCTGGTGATAGATGGTGTATTTTACATGTTACTTCAAACCATTTTGAGGCTCATTTAGTTTATTTATATGACCCTACTAGTTACGTGGAGCGAAATCAGATGTGGCGTGACTTGATACCTCATATTCAAGGTGTTGAGAATGTTTTAGTGTGGAGATTTTAATGAGGTTTTGCATAGGTTGGAGAGGTCAAGAGGTGGGGGAGTAGTTTCGAATTCTATGGTGAGGAAGTTGTGTTTAAGATGAATGAAGCTTGAAGTTACCACCTTCTTTTGATTACCAATGTTATTTCATGAATACCACTGATGCCTTTATAAATCCATATTTTCTGTAGGAACTAAATTTGCAAGACCTTGACAATGAAGATGAAATCTTGGAGAAGCAAGTGGAAGCAAGGATGGGCTGTTAACCTACTGTGGGTGCAAGGGTTAACATTGATCCCCTTGAAAACCTTCTTGATTCCCAAAATTCAGACCCTAAAGACCTTCAACAAGCCCTTGATCTAAAACCTTTACCTGATTACCTTAAATATACCTTCCAGAACCCACCACAATATCTGATAATATATGTACAAGTCCAGTCCAAGTTGTGCCCAAAAAGGCAGGGATGACTGTTATGCAAAGTGAGAAAGGAGACCTTGTATCAACAAGGACTGTCATAGGTTGGAGGGTTTGCATTGATTACAGAATCCTAAATGATGCCACCAGTAAGGATCACTTTCCCTTGCCCTTCATTAACTAAATGCTAGAAAGGCTTGCTGGATACAAGTTATACTGTTTTCTAGATCTGGTTATAATCAAATAGCTATTCATCCCAATGATCAAGAGAAGACCGCGTTCACCTGCCCCTATAGAATCTTTTCTTATAGAAGAATTCCCTTTGGTTTATGCAATGCCCCTGCTGCATTTCAAAGGTGTATGATAGCCATTTTCCATGATATGGTGGAGAAAACTATGGAGATCTTCATGGATGACTTTTCTATTTATGGGAAGACCTTTGAAAACTGTCTTCATAATTTGGAAGAGGTCTTGATCAGGTGTATTGAGAATAATTTGGTTCTCAATTGGGAAAAATGCAATTTCATGGTGACCGAAGGGATCGTGCTTGGACATAAAGTTTCAAAGAAGGGTTTAGAAGTGGATAAAGCCAAGATAGACATCATTCAAAACCTAGCTCCACCTACATTAGTGAAGGAAGTGACAGGTTTTCTAGGCCATGATGGTGTCTACATAAGATTCATAAAAGATTTCTCAAAAATTGCTTAACCTTTGATAGCCTTGCTTCACAAGGATGTGGAATTCAAATTTGGAGAAGACAGCATGGAGGCTTTCCTGGAACTCAAAACCAGGCTGGTAAACTCTCCTATTCTCATTGCTCCTTATTGGACAAAGCCTTTTGAGCTTATGTGTGATGTTAGTGATGCTTGTATTGGAGCGGTCTTGGGATAAAGTGAGGAAAAGCACTTCAAGCCAATTTACTATGCCAGCAAGACCTTGAATGAGGCACAACAAAATTACAACACCAATGAAAAGGAATTATTAGCAGTAGTCTATGCCTTTGACAAATTGAAATCTTACCTAGTCCTCACCAAGGTCACAGTCTTCACCGATGATGCTGCATTGAAGTACTTGTTTACAAAGAAGTATGCAAAACCTAGGCTGATTCATTGGCTACCCCTTCTATAAGAGTTTGATCTTGAGATCAAGGACAAAAAGGGATGTGAAAATGTTGTTGCTGACCACCTTTCCAGAATTCCAGGAGAAGACCTCGACTCTCAAAAAATCATCATAAAGACCTTCCCTGATGAAAGGCTTTACTCTGTAAATTCTACACCTTGGTATGCTGACAATGCTAATTATCTTGCATGTAATATAACCCCAAAGTGTTTGACATATGTCCAAAAGAAGAAATTCTTTTCTAATGTCAAATACTATTTTTGGGAAGAACCCTTCTTGTTCAAGCTATGTGCAGATTAGATTATAAGAAGATGTGTAGTAGAAGAAGAAACCAAAAAGATCTTGCAAATGTGCATTCAACTGAGGCAAGAGGTCACTTTGGAGCTACAAGGAATGCAACCAAGTTCTTGGAGTGTGGAATCTATTGGATTACCATTTTCAAAGATGCTCACCAATTTGTATCACACTGCAATGAATGTCAAAGAGTAGGGAATATTTCTGCCAAGAACTCTATGCCTTTAAATAATGTTGTTGTTTGTGAAATATTTGATGTATGAGGCATAGATTTCACGGGGCCTTTTGATAAGTGTATAATTACACTTATTATCATGATAATTTTATACAATAAACACTATAGTTTGAATCATTTTTATACTTCATATAAAAGATTTCATGTGGTATGTAGTTATTTTTGATGCAAATGCAGATACTAGGTAAATC
>CATIWQ010851595.1:0-12049 GCA_949673415.1 Euphorbia schlechtendalii | reverse complement strand
TATATATATATATATATATATATATATATATATATACACACACACACATCTATACATGTATATATACATCTATACATGTTGGTAAATACAATGGTAATGTATTTTGATTAAGAAATTCCAACTAGGTTTTATATCAGATCCGATCTAAAGTTATTGTTATTATTCAAGTATAAGTAAATGTTCAATTATGGTGATTTGAATAATAACAAATTGACATTAGAAATAAATTAATCTGAAGTACGTTATGGATTCTAACACAATTTAACACTCATGCTTCCACACGTCATCAAAATTCACGGAGTTTGCCCAGCATCCAAAGTAAATCATGAGTTATGTTAAATACAAATATCATTAACTAAACATTATTGTTTTTGTAATGGAAAAGGTTGCCCAGCAGTTGATGATATTAACAAAGAGATGTCATTAGTTAAGTCATATGGAGGATATCATAGGATTTTTCAAAATATTTAATGTAAGCACAATTAAATAGTATATAAAAATTATATTTTTGTTCGTGATTAATAAATTTTCCAATAACTTTTATGTACATTATATCATAAATACAGGCATAAGACAAGCCGATTGCACAACTACATGCAACATGAACAAAGATCTATTTTCAGATTTATTATGAAAAAGTGAGTTGACTAATTATATAGTCATAAATTAACTTAGTTTGTTCTCAACTTTTCCCCTAAAATTTTGGATCTGAATTGCACCGAAGCTGAGCTTAGAATTAATAAAATATGTCCCTTGTGTGTCTTAACATTTGTATGCACGCCAAAACAAAAAAAATATTTTATTAGGATATCAATAGAAAAATTAAAAAAACTTATTTAGTGAATTATCTACCAACTTAAATTCTGTAAAAAATTTTACTAATTTGTTTTGTAGATTATTTTCTAATACATAGTAGAGTAAATATATTTTGAACAAACTTCAAGCTCAGAAGGAAATTATTGCACATAATTGTCAGAAAAAAAATAACAAATGCTTGTGGCATGTGATTGTGGTATATTAAGGACCCCTGCCATGATTTTTGCAAAAATGCGACTAAGCTCGAGTTGGGATAACCTGGTCGAGATCAAGCTGTCGCATGTTTTTTTATAGGGTGGCCCATGTTTGTGGATAAAGCTTTCTAGTTATCCACATCATATTTTCAAGGTGTAATGCATTACCAGCTACTGATTTCACTTATAACTCACACACATGTCAAAATTTTAATGTTGAGATCAAAAGTCATATTATTGATCCAAGAATCATGTATAAACACTTGTTGGTCAAAGACATTAGTTAAGTAACAAGGAAAAATTAATATGAAACAACAAATAAACTAGTAGCCACGTGTTGAAATAGTTGGACGAAATTTGAACTTTGTGAAAATTCACATTATGTTGAAACTGACTTGTGTGAATCTACATTAGTTAATATTTACTAACGGCTTAACGCATCTACACCCCCTGAACTTGTCTAAAAAGGGTTGTTGCCACCCTAAACTTTGAAATGTGACCTGTACTTGTCTAAAACGCGCTACTTTACCTCCTCGTAAAAATATCGGCTTCAAGAACAAAAAGATGAAAATGACAGGCCAAGAATCGATACAATATTATGATTAATTGAAGAAAATATTTAGAATAAAGATGAAGTTTTGAAAAAGACGAAGAACATATATTAGAGATTTTGAATGGTAAGAATTGGATTGTTATAGATTTTTTTATTCATATTCTATTCCACCAGCATACTTCACGAGCATGTATTTCGATGATCATCCACGTAGCAAACCAGGTTAGCACAAGGGGGTAAGGTAACGCGTTTTAGACAAGTACAGGGGGTTATCTATCACATTTCAAAGTTCAGGATGGTAACAGCCCTTTTTGGACAAGTTTAGGGGATGTAGATGCATTAATCCTTTACCAATTAAGGCTATAACATTTGGGTATAAATAGCCATTAGATGTCATTTGAATATAAAATCTCATTCTTTGAGGTTCATGTCTAAAAATGAAGAGATTATTCAACAAGAAAAATGAGAAGAGAGACCCTGCAATTTGTGATGGTTGTTCAAGAGCTCAAGTTCCATCTTATTTAACTGAAATAAATTTCACCGTAGGTTTCAAATATGATTAGGATATTGTTGAGCTTTAGCATACACAATAATAAGAACATACCTCAACAAAGTAATTAATTTACTCTATATATAGACTTCATTTGTCTTCTGCTTCTATATTTCGCACAAGTCCTGCTATTTTTAACACCCGAGTAGCGATCGATGCACTTTCGTGCTTTGAACAATTATAGTGTTGCCTGTTCTTGAAGTTGTTCCTGTTCAACATTGATAAAATTTTGGTTAAGTAATAGCAATGTTAAACATATAATAGAAAGAATATAACAGAAAGATAAAATTTACTAGGTATCTACAATGAATAAAATACTGTAATCATTTTAACTTTCGTACACCTGATCCTCCCTTCAGTCATCATATTATATTCTCAGTGTTCTAAATTTTATAATCCTATGTAAAGAAAATAAATATATAAGAAGCCAAATCCTCTTGGAGTAAAAATTAGTACTTTGGCTTTTTCTTACAATTTATATACTGTCTTAATCTTGATTAGAAAGAAAATTATCAAATTTCAAGTCTTAACTCCTAGGAAAAACAGAACTAAGACATTATTTTGAGGAAATTAAATAAAGAATTTGGTCTCACCTCTGTGACAAAGAAGGCATGGAATCCATATGGAACCCTATAAGGTAATTCAACAACAGCAACAGGATCAGCTGACATTGTTTTTGCATCGATTACATTTACAGCTGATTTTCTGCATTTAACAAAAAATAGAAAAGGTCAGTAAGTAAACACATCTTGGCAAAGGAAACAAATTTGATGTCTTCAAACAACCCAATCCCCGAATCGGGAGGTTGAAGAAAAAAAATTGCAAAGAAAGAGTAAGCTCCACTATTCCTAGAAGTGATGCATTGAATATTATGCAGTTACATAAAATGGGGAAAGGTGAAAGCATTCATATTAGGGTAATTTTGAGGTATTTCTGTAATTACTTCACTCTTCAATAAAAAGTAAAACGGCAGAGAAAAATTCACAGTTGGCTATTACCCAGTGTTTTCATCATGCACGAAGAATATCAAGTAGCCATCATCTTCCTCGGAAGCAGTACCAGGTTCTTTGGGAACAAAAATGGCCTCAGAACCGAATCTTCCAGGTCCCAGATCGAAGATGCCTTTCACATTTCCTCCAACCTCGAGCTCTGTTGCTCCTGGCTGGGGTTCAGCATGAAGGTCAAATTTTATTATCCCAGTGACCTTCGCAATGCTATCCAGAATGGTTCCATATACAAATCTTTGCTTCCTGAATTCGAATAAAATCAGTAAGAAAAATGGAAGTATTGAACAAGAATATCGGATTTAGCATTTACTTTTACTCTATGTGTAGTTTTATATTGTACCTGCCAGTATAGCTCTCATTCACCCTGGGAAAATCAACGGCAGATGCTGAGAGTCGTTTTTGTGCAGCCACACCAGTTTTCATGTTGAACCTCATCTCGTACCTGTAAAATTAGAAGGAATCAGCTACACATGAAAAATCTGTTTGTCATAGACTCATAATTTCTTACAGCTCATTTGAGAAATTTTCGAGTTTTTCTTTCGTCTTCCCACCGACCATGTCTAAATCTGGATTTTCTAGGCGGCAAGTGATCAAAACAACTTCATCCTCCTCCTCCCAGGCATTGGCTATCAAGATAAAATCAATTAAGTCAGAATGGGAAAACCAGAGTCAGATTTATCAGAAGTGGACAAAGTCTTTATATGATTTAACTTTGTTTATGAAAAATCCCTTGGCAATAGCCATATGATAAAATAAGAAAAAAAAACACAAAAAAGGCACCTTGTTATCTTCTAGGTTTATTACGAATTAAAAAGGAAGACAAAGCATGAATCATGAGTAACCTCAACATTATAGAAGTTCAGTCTATAATTCCAACAACTAATTCAAATATTCAAACTATGCACATAATCCTCCACTTGGAATATTTTTATAAAGCTATTGAGGCTTGACAGATGCTAGCTAAAATCACAGTTTTTTAAGCTTGTATACATGTTTATGAGAGCTTCATATAACCTGCTGAATTAAAATGTCAATTTCTTGGCCAATGACAAAAACCAATGATTAAGCACAAGACTTAAAATTGTTTTTACATTATGGTTAGTAAAGCTGTAATCGCAGAAGATCCATATTAGGAGGTGACAAAGTTTTTTCGCGTTGGTTGTCAACCTACCACACAACTCTCCTCCTTTATCCTACACCTAGCGTGGGACTAGGACTTGGTTGTTGTCATTGTGATAAACTCATTTAATAGAATTTCAGAAAAGAATAGCTCATGTTGTGAGTAGACTAGTATTTTAGAACAGCAAGAAAGACCTAAGCAAGCAACAAGGCAAAATGGCATACCATTGTGAAATATAAAGCAGTTTGGGAGCTCGAACCATCTGATTAAAGTTTCATCCTTTGCATACCGAGGAAGAACACCAAAACGAGATTTTTTGGTCGCATCAAATGAGAATATCATCTTCTTTTCTTTTACCATTTCCTGAAAAACAACCAAAGATTATCTACTTTGAAAATTCCCAGCTAAATTGCGTAGATTATTTAAGCTTGATCTGTGTCTACAGCAAGCTCTATATATCTGGTTTCAGTTATACAAGTCTTTAATAATTATGAAAATATTTTTGCCACTACATGCTTAGGGAAAAAGAAGTATAGGAAAGGAATGTCTTTCATGCAAATATATCATCCAAAAGTAAAATTTATTTGAGATTTTTTTCTACTGAAAATATAAATCAGAATAAGTCATGTTTTCTTGGAAAATCAACAGCTAGTTGGTAACAGGATAAGAACTCATATTCATTGTGTTTTTAATTTTAATGGGAATGACTGAAATGATAAACTAAGATTTTTTAGTCTAGCATGGTTATTTTTAGTGTAACTTAAAGCTTTTGCCTTTTTAATAAATATCGAATAATCAAATATAGAAACTCCAAGACTTCAAAGCAAAAACTCGCCATACCTTAGGCCTAAAGTACATAGGAAGATCCATAAAAACTGCATAATTCTCAGTAATTGCAAAGTCGTGCATCATGATGGGGTCTGAAACTGTTATTGGTACAGGGTCATGCATGACACCATCCTTAGAAATAACTCTGTATGTTATATATGGGGGTTCATGGGCATAGCCAAAGGTAAACATCTCCCCTTCATCCAATGAATTCAAATGTTAAAAGATTCTGTGTTATAGAAGGTGATCACTGAATGTATATTCAAGGAAAATCAATTACCAGTAAATGGATCAACTTTTGGATGAGCAGTGAATGAATGTTTAAGTCTCTTGTCATAATCCAAGAGGCCTACAGTTTGTAAATCTCCATCTTCCATAACTTTGACCACATCTGCAAGGGATTAAACGGAGATAAATTATATTTCGACAAACAAAAGCATGACGAAGAAAGAATTTGTTTCATAAGATACTGAGGTAACAGCTCAAAATTTAAAAACAAAGTGAAGACTTGCTTACAAGGCTTATCTGCCTCTTGAAGTGCTAAGAGCTTTCCATGGTGATAAATAAGAGCAGTGTTAGCTGAAAGAAGGTTACAGATTATTAGTTCTTTACCATCAAACTCTAATTTGAAGGACAGACATAGCCAAACAGCTTTCAAAGTTTTTCTACATAAAGAATCGGAGAAAAAAATCAACAGTATGTTCAACTGCTTTTAAGACCTTTACCTATACTTAATGCATCACCAATTGTAGATAGTAGAATAGATGTGCATCAAGAAAATATACTACTTAGCTTGTGAATGATATATTATCGGAACTGAAACATGGGTAATTGAACAAGTGCATAATCTTATATGGAATTCTCACAATAAAGCAATGACACACTCAACAAACTTACCTGTCCCATTTCCATATGACATGTCCAATACTTTTGTCTTTGCTCTTAGAATCTGCATGTTAACCATAAATAATCCGAATAGCCCCTTAAGATCTCCTACCTGCGAACATTGATTACAGAATGGAAGAAAGTTATCCTCAAGAAACATGGCAGCATGGTATATTACCAGAAATGCTTGCAAAAAAAAAGCCTTCTCCATCAATATTGCAATTAACATGTGTTTCATGACTTTGTAATTTGCAATGACAGATGTATTGCAGTCATATATGCAGTACAGGTGTACAGCAACAATCCATATAAAAGAACTATATTCATACAACTTCACAAATGGTATGATAGAAACAAAAAAACAGATCATACAAAATGGAAAAATTGTATTGAATTGATAGTTTCTTTCTAATTATCAAACTCTAATTGAGAATAGAACATAGGGGAAAGAAGACTGAATGAAGGATAAAACACGAAGATCCCTTCCCTCTATGCTTAAAGAACAGAGCATCCCCATTCCTTATATATACTACTAATTAAGCCCCTTTCTCTCATGAATCTAACTCACATGCAATGTTTTCCTAAAATTCTCACAACCCTCTACGCTTATTAGCGTATTCTCTTCCATGGTCTCTTCAAGTTAAATTATACTTCAAAGCTTCCTATTATAAACTACAGGTTAAGAACATTAGTCCCTAAGAATAATGAAATGCACACCCAAATATTAATTTCTTATATAGTTATCCTAATAACCATAGCCAACTAATGTATTTAATCCTTCTCAAATTCAAAACTCGGTTTCATTAACATGAAAATCCAATGCAGTCAAAGTAAAACCAACATATCCTGCATTATTTCACATACATAAAATAGATAAATGAATCCTCTTTTGAGGTGATTTCGTTCTGTACCTTCATAAATTTGGAACCTCCGAAAAATTCCTCTTGTTTAAGACGAGATGTCCTCACATAGCGACGGACATAAGTTGCCTTTCCATTTTTTATACGCATACCATGGATCATGCTGCAATATTTTATCATGAAATTGATGATATATTATAATAATGTATCCATTATGACAATCTTAGCATAAGAGGCTACTGATTGTCAATCCCGGAGAATGGGAAGAAAATTAAAGTAGGATAACCATCTTCAAAAAAAATTAAATTAGACAAAGTACATTCAGATTAATAATGCAGATAAAAGTAACAAAAACTGTGCATACCCATCTCCATCAAACCTGCATGAGATAATAAAAAAAAGAAATTAGCATAAATATCACACACTTGAGCTTTGCCTCATTTTCTGGTAAACAAGAAGCAAGCTACATTGAACATACCAGTGATATCCAGCCACTGGAGAAAACTTTGGATTAGGACCTACTCTCACAAACTCGCCATCCAAGCAATCCTTTATCCAAAAAAATGCATAATTAAAGAGACAGTGTTAGTGTACCATTAGGCAAACAACGTGAAACTGTAAGCGATTTATTAAAAAATTATAGTCATCAGCTCGGATTTTTAGCTTAATTAAATTACATCTGAAGCATCAACGATAACAGGCCTAATAACACATTAGACTCCAGAAAATATATATATTCATATCTTTGTAATTTTATCCAAATCTTTTAATCTTATTGGGTTGCGATAATCAGTATTCAGTTATCTCTTAACAACGTAATCAATTTAGCCTGCATAGGCACAGTAATATCAATTAACTTCATGTATTTCATCTTCTATGAATTTTGACAGACATCATTAACCAGAATACTAGCAACTCATTTCAGAAATAGCAATCAGTTATTGAAATAATTATAAATCGGCTAAAACTAAAAATAAACAAATTGTGCCATGCTGAAAAATAACAGTATTCGGATGAACTTACAGGAAGGAAACCTTTAACAGGAAGGTCTTTAACAGGAGGAGTTTCATCGGAAACAGGAGCGAAGTTGCCGGAAAGATAATGGAGAGGCTGAGAGGCATCGAACATAAATTTAACAATGAGCTTTTCAAGGAGGTCAATAAGCTTGGAAGAGAGCCCTTTCTTCGGCGAGGGATTGACGTCGACGATCGCCTGAGGTGCTCCGTGGCTGTTTTCCAGTTTCTTCTGAAACTCCGATTTCTCCTCCGCCATTTTGGTTAGTAGCGGTCCTTGGAGCAGCTCTGGACTGCCAACTCTATGTTATACTAATGGATATTTTGTTTTTTTCTCTTCTCGAATAATGGTAGTGGAATTTACACGTGTCTTCTGTTTTATGGCAGGTAATATTCAGCCTACAATTAATTTAATTCACACAATTTCTCTTCAAGCAAGCCACTCAGGTGAAATTTAGAAATATTATTTATCTTTTCATTTATTTTAAAATACATTATTTGTAAAATTTATTTTTAAAAATATGTTTTGTGATTTGTAATTGTTAGTAAAATATGATTTTTAATTTTTAACTTTGTCATAAAAATTGATAATTTTATCAATTTTGAAATGAATGTTTGAAGCTTAGTTGAAATGCAATACGTCTTAATAATAAAATTTAAAACTTTTTTTAAAACAAATTTTTTTAATTTAAATGTGTTGACAACTTTAAAAAAATTATAATAAAATGAAAAATATTCTAAAATTACTCAAATTTTAATATATAATTCTTGAATAATATGGTTAAATTATAGGAATGTTAAATTAATTGATATACCTCTCCTAATACTATTGTTTTTAATGAAAAAATAATTTTCCTCTTTTTACTAACGGTTACTAACCACAATACATGTTTTTGAAAAAAAAATTCACAAAACATGTTTTTGAAAATGAATGAATCTAGATATTAGATTTTTCAAAATTACCCTTGAATTTAAGTCTTCTCCAAAGATGCGTATATTTGAAGTTAGACATATAGCTATAATGAAATAAAAAAATTTGAAATTCAACCAACAATTCTTCTTCAACGTCTACAAATCAAAACTTACAAACTCCTATAGTAGCTATAAATATTCATTACTATGTATTGGTTACAGAAATATTATTAAAATTTGAAAAATGGAGGGGACTGGGATACAATTGTATTTGAGATTTTATGAATTTAATCACTGAAGATGATAATGGCGAAAAAAAGGACATAAAAATTGTATGTTTTGAAATTTATAAATTTTTAAGGAATCAACAGTATAGAAATTTTAATATTCTATAAGCTTTTGGGAAACTTTTACAATATATTTGACATATCAAATTACTCTTTGTTTGATTTAAAATGCACGTCACGTTTTCCACATCAACTTTTCAATCACAATAAGAGGACAATTTTTTTTCTAACACGCACTATTCTGACTATTATTCTCAAAATTACATTTTGAATTTTGCAAGTACTTGCTACATTTTGAACAAACGTCGAGATGACAAAAAAAATTTAACAAATAAGGATTTGTTAAGAGGTTGGTTGTCAAATCATGGACTTCAACCCTTTGTTTTCGTTTAGTGTTTTAATTCTGGTATTATGTATTTTAAGGTAGTATCTGAACTGTCAATCGATTTGTGAATTATATTGCACAGTTGTTAGTTAAATTAAGTGATTTTTCCTTCAACATGTAGGTTGGACTTTACTTCATATTTATTCACCCTTGATTATAAATGTTATTTTTTCTGATTTGATATAATAATTTATGGTAAAAAAAGTTTGATTTTTTTCTTTTTAAACACCTATTATTGAAATAGCCTATGCCTTTGGTTTTTCACATATTTGTAGATTCGAACAATGATGACTCAATTATAACTTATTCGTATCTTTACCATGTAAATTTGATGCACTGACATATTAGTTAATAGTAACTGATATGTAAAGATATTCAATGAGAGGACTGGGTCAGGTCTGGATGAGACGACAATAATATTGTTATGTCTAAGCCAAACCTAGCCCACAGTAATAATATACGAGCTTGGGTTAGAACATAAAACTCCATTTCCAAACTCAATCAAGCCTACTTGTCAAATAATGATTTATTTTAAAAATTATATATACACTATCAACAAATACATATTAATAGTATACATAATTTTCATATATAATATACGCAGTGCTTGGCTTGTTATACAAAATACTAATCTCAACACAATATATATTTTGGTTTGCATGGGTTCGGACCAGACTGGATTTATATTATAATAAGTTTGTCCAGGCCGACCCATATAAGTCGAACTTGGGCCACCACGGGTCCCTTGAGGAGTCTACGATACGATACATTCATATTTGTAAATCGTACATTTTTATTACTCTAAGTAAAAAAATTCAAAAAGATATTAGATCAACTATTGCAGTATATTTATTTTGTAAGAATATAAAGTATCTGAAATTATAATTTCTAAAATTTTAGAAAGATTGATAAGAACTGCGATATATAAAAGTTTTACTAAATATGAAATATTATAATCTACTAAATTTTTTTCCATATATTTTGTTGTATATTGCATATTGTAATATATAATATATTCCTCATATGTAAAACAAAAATTATGCTTATTTTACTTCTGGACTAACTATGCTATTTTTGGTGAAATGAGTAAACTAATAAAATAGAGCATAGAATATGAAATTACAAATAAATGAAAATATTTATGTGATTATTAATTAATTAGAATATAAATGTATGGCAGAAAAAACAAAAGGCATCAAGTATATGATTTGTATTTGAGAAAGAAGGAATATGTATTATTGGAAATAAAATATAACTGCAAGAATATTATAACTATAAGAAGAGAAACATAGAGAGAATATGAAAGAGATTTTATTTCTTATCTTTGATGTGTAATGAATAACGAAAATTTAATCCAATTTATACGGAAACTCAATGGCACAAACCGTAAATAATAAGAAACATAAGGTCACGTGCATAGTGTTGCATAGTAACAAGCATAGTATTTGCACAGGAGACGGTGGCTTTCCATCGCATCAATATATAACACTCCCCCTTGATGCGTAAATTTTGCGAATGGGACACTGCCTCGTTAAAAACCTTACCAAGGAAAAACCCAGTGGAACAAAAACCTTAGTTAAGGGAAAAAGAGTACAGTATTTACCCCCCCTGTTCGCAAGTTGACTGAAGATCCTTAAGATGACACATTCCAATGCTATAAACCAGTTTCTTGAAAGTTGAGGAAGGTAAAGTCTTGGTAAATAAATCTGCTAAATTATTGCAAGAGCATATTTGTTGAATACCGATTTCACCATTCTTTCCAAGATCATGAGTAAAAATTTTTTTTTGTGAAATATGCTTTGCTTTGTCTTCTTTAATGTATCCTTCCTTTAACTGGGTAATACAAGCAGCATTGTCTTCATATATTATTGTTGGATCTTTTTTAGTCGTTACTTTTTCACATGCTTCTTGAATATGCTTGATTAATGATCTCGGCCATACGCATTCATGACTTGATTAATGATCATATTTATAACCAGCTTTCAATAAATATTCACTTAGTCGATTATATTTTAATCCATACAATGATCTTTGCAACTTAATCGAGTAAAGTTCTCGTTTGTCACATTTTTCTAGCAATTTTAATCCTTCAGGGATTTTCATATAAATATCATTATCAAGTGAATCATAAAGATAAGCTGTAACAACATCCATTAAGTGCATTTGTAAATTTTCTTGCACTGCCAAACCAATAAGATATCTAAAAGTTATTGTATCCACCACTGAAGAATATGTTTCTTCATAATCAATCTCAGGTTTTTGGGAAAAGCTTTGTGCAACCAATCTAGCTTTATATCTTATTATTTCATTTTTCTGATTTCTCTTTTTTACAAAAACCCATTTGTAACCAACATGTTTTACATCTTGTGGTGTTCGAACTACAGGTCCAAACACATTTCGTTTTTCAAGAGAATTCAACTCTGCTTGAATTGTTTCTTTCCATTTTTACCAATCATTTCTATTTTGACATTCTTGAATAGATTGTAGTTTATGATCTGTATTCTCATTTTCAATATTTACTGCCACATTATAGGCAAAAATATGGTCTACAATCATTTTATCTCTATTCCATCTTTTCTCATTATTAATACAATTTATTTAAATATCTTCATTTTCAACAATTTCAGGTGTTTGTACTT
>CATIWQ010851497.1:0-36691 GCA_949673415.1 Euphorbia schlechtendalii | reverse complement strand
TTTCACTTGCATACCTTACAACTTTGCTTTGCTTTCTACTTATACTTTCTATTTCAAAGTTTATGATATGTCTATGTGTCATAATGTGTATTTCGTGTTGAGTCTTTTATATTAATCAAGTTATATTCTTTTGAGTTAACTTTAAGAGTAGTTTCAGGGCTAACGAGATTGTGTATAATCACTGGATCTGTGATTATAATGCTGTTTAGTGAGCCAACATTTTTGGAATAGTAACTTGCTAAATGTGGTTGTGTGATAGCAACCCGTACTAAGCATAGTAATATTGTTATCCGGGTTTATATAATCATCTTAATTCGTTTGCACTAGATTTAGAAAAGTCATTTCATGTGTTGCTCTGCGGTGAATAATGGAATATCTGAGTGTCTAGAACCGAGTCTGTTAAATTAATCTAGTGAACATAATATCTTTGATGTCCTTGCATGTTTTCTTTACTATACTTGTTCGTAGGGAAAATCTATATACTTTTATCTTCTCTAATCTTTCATACGTTTATCTATCCATCCATCATTTCAATCCTCCCAACTAAAATCAAATCTATTTTATTTTCTTGATTCTGTTTCTCTTGTTAATCTTTAGTGCTGGTCCTTCCCTGTGGGATTGATATCTTTTAAAACTACAACGTAACTGTATACTTGTAGTGGTTACCATTTTTCTATTTAAATAAGCGGTATTGATAACACCTATTCATATTTTGAACTTTTATGTTATCGGTAGAAAAGTGGGGAATAAGGTTTTTGGTTTCATTTTAGAATATAACCCCTTAGAGTCATTAGAGTCGAAACCTTGCGATCAAGTTTTTGGCTCCGTTGCAGGGGATAAGTCTTTCGGAATGCATATCCAAAAACTTTGCGATCAGCAGCCACAAAGGTTAGCATGGGAGATATAGCACAATATGAATATTTACATGTATGCTCAATTTAATTTTGACGAGGCCCGTGTGGTCTAATTAAAATATCGACGGTTAAAAATTCTTATTTTGGAATAAAACAATTCATTTTATTTAGAGATATGTTGCTCATTTTTATTTAATGAAAATGATCGCATGGTAAAAGGAGAGGTGTGTTATCCAGGAATATTTTTAATTCCTTTCGTGGGGGGTAATCTAACATGTATATTGAAGAAACTCCACAATTAAATAAATCAAAAAGAAAAGATAAAAGAAGGGGAGAAAATATTACAAAATAAAATAAATAAAATAGCAATTAAATAAATAAATAAAAAGAATTAATAAAATAGAGTTTAAACAGTAAAAGGAATAAAACAAATCCTAGGTCGATGACGAAAATCTAGTCCGTCTCAGAGTTTGAGGAGAAGAAAATAAATAAATTTCACAATATAAGACATAAGAAAAAGCAGCTATAGGAACTCAAAGGCTTGCGAATACACGTCGACAAATTCGCTTGATTTCCGGGAGTGCTCATCATTCTATTTGGTTTAATTTTTGTGAAAAATATGTTGTTTTTATCTTAAAAATAATCAGACTAGGACTCTAAATTTGTTTTATCTCTGAGGATATTTGAGAATTTTTTAGAAAAAAATGAAAGCAATTGATTTAAAAATAATAAAATTTGGAACCCAAATTTTTTTGGACCCAAATATAATCAAAGGATTTTTAAAAGAAATATGAAAAAAGTCAAAATTATTTGGTCAAGAAAAAATGTTTTGTTGAGTAAAAAAATTCCTCCATTTCATCAATAGAAGAAAATATTCTTTTTATAAAATTTTCCGGTCTCCTTTCTACTGAAAATTCCCCCTATTTATAGGGGGAGAATCCGTTTTGGGCTTTGCCGGATTGCTGACGAAGCCACGGGTGGCTTCGCTAGAGAATTTGTTGGCGAAGCCAGCATGATACCATTAAATAGTACCATTTCTTTCCTTTTTTTTAATTTTGTTTTCCTATATATATTATATTTTTTTCTTTTATTAAAAAATGATTTAATTATTTTATTCCGAACTCTTAAACATTTATTTAGACCCTTAAAAATATTTTAAGCCTTTAATTTTCACTTTAAGGTTTTTAAATATTTTTATACGGTCCTAAATATTTATATATGGCTCAAAACATTATTTTTTTCACGAGGAGAGCTCCCATTTGAAGATCATTTGGAAAGTCGTCACCATCGAACGTGCAAGCTAGTACAAAATCCCGTGCTCACAGCTGCCCCTCGTGTGATCACTGCTGGTTATATAGCCAGTATGTTCACACGAAATGGAGCGAAGGGATCGAGAAAATACTTGATTGTTGTGGTTGGCGACTTCTTTTATTCTCGATCGGTGATGATATGGGCCTACCTTTCTGGCACCGTGCCCCATAGGATTATCAGTTTCTTTATTTAGAATACCTTGGTGGTTGATGCCCCTTATGGGTGGGTCGACCATTTCTTTCTACAGCATCCCTTTAATAGTCGGTAACCGTTTCTTTCCTCAGTTGTGGTCATTGTGTGTCCCTTGTGAGTTGACCTTTGGTTGGCTTTGATTGTTGGAACTGTCGGAGTAGGGTGCTTGAATCCATTTCAAAGGAAACCCAATTGGGATAAACGTTTCTTTTTTCGATTATGTTTCTTTGGTAGGATGTTGACTTGCTTTCTGTGAAAAATCAATGAAAATATAATTTTAATACATTTTATGATGCATGTTTTTAATTTTTTTGATTGAGTTTATGCGAATAAAAATTTTTGACCATTCAATAAAAATTAAAGAATGATGAAGAAATGAGTTTGATGAAAATTTAGGGATGTCCCAAAGACCGCTCTATTGTTTTAGGAGGCTTTCGTGATTGTGATATTGCAATGTTGCTTGAACAGGATTTAGGTTTGAGTGGGCCATCTTCCTTCCTGATGTTTGCAGGTTCCTCAAGTTGAGGTGGAGTTTCTTGTTTACCGGGATGATATTGCCTCAGTTTGGCATCATCTTTACCTGTAAATGATGCGTATGTAATGTATGCATGATTTTATGCATGGAAAAAATTTATCACATGATGTATGTTCATCTTTTGTGGGTGTTGTGGGCTTCATTCATTGAAGAGCTTTCTTTTGTGCAGGTACATGGGTGCCCCTAGGATTTTTCTCGTCGAGGATTCCATGGATGTCTCCTTTAGAGTGACGGCCATGGGTTCGATGAATTAGATTCGAGTTCAGAGTTTGGATTAGGTTTGACCAGGAACCATGTTGGTGATGCTCACTTAGAAAATTTAGAAGCCTTTTTTCCTGAAGTGTTGCGAGGGAGACATTCGTCCTAAGTTCCAGAGGGAATATATGATGCCCTGTGCCATTTCGAGGAGGAGATGATGAATTTGATATTTTTTTGGTTCTAATTTCTACATAGACCCCAATTATGGATTTTCAATCTATCGAACATTGTCTTAATTTTTACGTTAACCGCCCCTTTAGGTTTTCAGTCTAGAAGACTCATCTTTTCTTTTCTTTTTCTTTGTTAATTTTTATATTTTATTGAACCATGATGTGATGTTTACTTGCAATATTCCACCATTGGCATGCAAGCAATAAAGATAAACATATGCATAAAGATTCAGCAGAAAACAATAATTCATTGATGAACATAATAGGGGTATAAATGTTTCAAATTGATTTGACCCCTTCCATCGATTAGCCCTCTCAGGTTTTCTAACCAATGTGTTAGCTTTTCTCTCGATAACCTACGTTTTTCCTGAGCTACCCTTTTCGGGTTCTCGACTCAGCGAACTATTCTTTTTATGTTTTGAAAAGAGGCCCTAATTTTTTTCTCAACTAAAAGTGTGCTAATTGACATGTCGATTATAAATTTATTTTTTTATTGGCATTGCTTTTTACCAGATTTATTTGTTTCACCTATGAGTGATAGCAATTGTGCTCGTCTTGGTTGATGACTGATAGATCGGTTGTTGTCCATGTCCACGACTTCAAATGTTGTCTCGTTCAGCATTTCTAATCAATTGGTTGGTGCTCATGTAGGTTTGCTAGCTTGAGGTGTATGCGATGATGAGTATTTGTGCTTGATCATCAATGTTTCCTTATGAATTCAATTATTCTCTTTTCTAGCAATTCCTTGAGAGTGGGTGATATGTCAGGGATCAGAGACCTCGGATTTGGTAGTTTGATTCCATCGAGGGTGAACAATTATTGTTCAACAGTGTAGTTCTTCAATAGTGTAATGATCGGCCCCTAAGTGTTGGTGAGCTGTGCGATGGAGTTGTTGACGTGCTCAATGATTTGACTCCTTTGTGTCTTTGGCATTATGCAAGCCCATTGTACTACCTGTTTGTCTTATCTTCAATTAGCTCCGTTAACTTTTCAGTCCATTTTGGTTTCAATCATTTTATCCTTGGCTTGACTAATTTAATAGTCAGTAGACATTTCGTGCTTAGAGATCTTCCTATCAATCTTACATCTTCATAGGATCTGCAAAATGCTATCATGCATTGTCTAAGTACTTACGTTTGTCTCTCACTTTCCCTCAAGAGTCAAGTCCTTTGAACATATTATAATCGTAGGGGATCCATTTACACCCAAATTAATTTCATGACATGATGTGTCATACATGTTAAAAACATTATGCATATGTTTATGAGAGTGTGATGTCAATCAATAAGATATCAAGCGAGTAAACACAATTCAATTCATTCAAAAATTTCAAAAGCCTCATGGGCAAAGTTACTAATTTATTACATCATTGATGTTATCATCTCACGGTCATCTTCTATTCTATTGTCCTTTGGTAGGTTTGCCCACAGGTTTGTCCATGAATTCAAAATGCTCCATCCTCTTTGCCTTGCCAAACACCTCTTGATAGTTGGAAAAGATATTAGCCCTGAACTTGCTTCTGTTAGATGGTAGTGTGCCATCTAGAAGTTTGGCTATCATCTCTGGCAGGGTTAAACGAGCTTGAAGCTTGACCTATGTGGCCATCCAATGCTCATATTATGATTTGATGCTTTCACCCTGCTTTTGCCTTATAACTTCAAAATGTTGTATTGTGGTTACCATTTGAGTGTTGAAACCATAATACTCCATCATAGCCTATGAAAGACTATTCCAATCATAAGCTACGTTCAGTGGAAGGTGGTTATACCATTCGTTGATCAGGTGGCCCAAGGTGATAATGAAGAGATTAGCCATCATCCATTCGCTTACCCTCAATACCCTCATCACTGTTTAATAATGTGTTAAATGAGCACGCTGTTCTCCAGAACCCACATACTTCTCAAATTGCGGCATCGTGAAGTTTGGTGGCAAGTTATCATCATTTCCGACTATCAGCTGTGCAGAGTATGTATTAATGAGATGGCCACCATAAGTTGCCAAGAACTGTTGCCACAATTCTACCATGCCTGGTTGCTGGAGAATAACATTTTCGATGCCTGGATAGAAGCCATACTGCCCTTGGGGAAAGATAGTTCCTCTGGGAGTTACTACAAAACTGGGCAACTAAGGGATAATCTGGAATTGTGAGGAAAATGGTAGACTCTAATTAGGAATAGATTGTTGGACCACTCCTTGATAAAAAAGGCCCTAGTGTGAACACTAATTAACTAGGCTGCCCCAAGAAGGATTGATTCTTAGAAGGATTGGCAAAATTATATCCCGACTAACCGATCTGAGCCTTCTTCTAACTTTGTCCTACCCATAATTGGTAAAAGGCAGTAGGAGCTGGGTGCGCCATATAAGAAGAAGGAGGTCCACTTGCTCTAGGCTAACTAGTCGGACCTCTAATGTTAAGGGTGACGTCCGGGTTAGACACCACATCATGAGTTCTTTCTTCGGTTTGACCTGCCCCACATGTTGACAAATAGTTTATGCCAGTTATTTGCTGTTTATGAGGACACTTAAGGCAGCTACAATCTCGATGCTCATCGACGACTGATGTGTCTGTTGAGAATTCTGCCCTATAAGAAGGGGTTGATCTTCCCCTGCAACTTTACCTTATGGATCGGCCATGCAACGCTGAACTGAATTCGAATTTGAACTCGAGCCTTCACTTGAGTTAGTGTATGGAACCCCAACCAGACTGGCCGTGATCGAAGAAATACAAACCAAGCAGTGAGTAAGCCTTTTCCTAGTTGAGGTACATAGGAAGATCAAACCATGCATGTAAGATTCGTTATCTGATTTATGATGTGTAAAAATGCGTGAGATGTTAAGATTATGGTTACATTCACAAGGGTTAATGTGCCATGATACAAGATAAATAATTTTTTTGTCAATCCATTTGAAACAAACAGGTTAGTTGTTAGATAAAATGTGAAAATGAACTTTCAACCTCTAGGAGTGGATTTGAGATCTGTACGATGTCCATGTGACATCGTAGCATGAGTTGTGTAAATGAGGTGACCATGTTACCCATGTGGTAAAATGTCAATAGTTTGAGATCTCATACTATTACTAGATCTAATGGAATGAAGAAGTCAAATTGATTTCGGGTAAGCTGTGCGACATACACTGATGAAATCGATTAAAATTAAAATAAAATGAAAATCATTGTTGTATATAGTAATTAAATGAATGATTTTATCATTTTGCCCAATTAGGGCGAAGTTTCGGATGCCAGTGTGGTCATCAATATTTGAGGGTATGCGATGATAAATGAAACTTGCCCCGTGTCGCGAATGGTTCAAGTATTAAGCGTATGCCCTTGAAGATTGGTAAGGTAAGACTTCCAAAAAGAATTTTCCCCGTTTGGGCTTAAGTTCGAATGTCAACATGGACATCATGCTATTTGGGAAGGTATATTTTTGGGTATGTATTTACCCTGTTTGGGCTATGAGTTAGATGTCAAGTGGATATCTCATTGAAATGTGTGGGATATGTTATTACCCTGTGTGGGCTAAGCGTCGGATGTCGAGTGGATATCACGCTATTTGGGGTGAATGATACTTCATGATTCTAATTAGTTTCATGTTGTCCTAGGGTGACACGATATCGAGTGTCAATTAATCCTTAGTATGTGTGACACCGATTTGGCATCATGATGATGCAGACATGTTATATTACATTATTTTAATATTATGAGTGTGTTCGTTTAAGTGTTTAAACTAAGATTTATGATTAGCATGACACATTTGTACAATGCATGATGAATCAAAAGTAGTAAACACGTAGCACATAGCATGCAACGTTCAAACTTCCAACCATACAACTCCCACGTGTAGGGTTTTTATCTAGTCTCTATCCTAAGGTTGGTTCATCTTAGTACCACAGGGGTACTAAGGAGCACACTTGCAAGGGAAATATAATGCATGACCGTACGTTGGGTAACACCTTAGGGAAAATGCCTACGGTTTATCTACATGAGGTTTGTTTTTGGGTTGCTGATGTAGAAGGTTATTGTTGCACTAATATACACTCCAAGCTTCTCTCCAAATAGGTTCTAACGAGGGTGTTACATGTAGTATGGTAACAAGTGCTCCACTCACTCAAGTACTATCTTTTCTCAAGAAGGAAGAAGAGTACAAGAGTAAGTATCGTGAAAATAGGGTACCTTAGACTTACGGGCTAATCCCCTCTATTGCAATGTGATATTATGAATATTTCATAATTAAGAAAATACAGAATAATGTGATCAACAATTTTAGGCACTTATCCAAGATTTTAAACCTTTTTGAAAAAGAAGTTTAAGAAAATATCCCCAGCAGAGTTGCTACTATGAGCGAACGACACAAATGCGGTGGGCTGAGAGCATGCTGAGATGAGAGGCGCGGTCCACCGAGGTTTTTTGTGAAAATAAAATATCGGTTAAGGGACACGAAAGGTTTAAAGAGAAAACGAAATCGATTCAGATCAGTCAAAACCTGAAATCATTATCTCGTAGTGTATAGTCGCCACTTGGATTAGCTCTTCTAGGAATTAAAGTCTTGTGAGGCATAACATCCGGGGACGGCCCACTAAGACATAAAGACTCGAGTTCCGGATAAGTTGCTTACTTCTTGTTGGATCACATTAAATTACATCTACAGAAAACCGTATTTCTTAGTTGTGCATATTCGAACTTATGTTGTTTTTGAGTTTGTGATATGATTTATCATGCAAGTGGAAAGCAATAAATAAATACATAATGCATTATAGAAATGCGGAAAAATAAATTAATAAATTGCAGAACCTCGGGGGATGCAACCGCCTGCCCAATCTATTAATTACATTTCCTTTAAAAATATTTGCAATACCCGAAGGAAAATAAAATCCTAGGCATACATCTAACTTAATCTACTTGCATCCACAAAGGTTAGCACAAGAGATATAGCAAAACATGAATATTTACATGTATGCTCGATTTAATTTTGATGAGGCTCTAATTAAATTATCGGCAGTTAAAAATTCTTATTTTGGAATAAAACACAGATACGTTGCTTATTTTTATTTAATGAAAATGATCGCATGGAAAAAGGTGAGGTTTGTCATCTGGGAATAATTTTAATTCCCTTCATTTTGGTAACCTAAGATGTATATTGGAGAAACTCTACAATTAAATAAATAAGAAAAGATAAAAAAAAGAGGAGAAAAGATATCATAATAAAATAGCAATTATATAAATAAATAAATAAGAAGACATAATAAAATAGAGTTTTATACAGTAAAAGGGATAAAATAAATCATAGTTTGATGACAAAATAGAGTCCGTCTCAGAGTTTTAGGAGAAAAGAAAATAAATAAATGTCACAATATAAGACACAGGAAAAAACAGCTCTAGGAACTCAGAGACTTACCCTTTTGTTGTGAATCCATGTCGACAAATCCATTTGATTTCCGGGAGTGCACCTTGTTCTATTTGATTTAATTTTTGTGGAAAATATGTTATTTTTATCTTAAAAATAATCTGACTCAGACTCTTAAATTATTATATGTCCGAGAATATCTGAGGATTTTTAGAAAAAAATGAAACAAAATTGATTTAAAAATAATTAAATTCAAAACCCTAATTTGTTATGGACCCGAATCTAATCAAAGGATTTTTAAAAGAAAGATGAAAAAAGTCAGAATTATTTCATCAAGAAAAAAATATTTTTTCAGTAAAAAAAAGTCCTCCGTTTGCCGGCGAAGCCGTGCTAGCCTTGCCAGTGTGTGTGTGTGTGTGTGTGTGTATATTCTTTATTAAAAAACTATTTAATTAAATTAATCAGAACCCTTAAACATTTATTTAGATCCTTAAAAATATTTTAAGCCTTCAAATTTTCACTTTAAGGTTTTTAATTATTTTTATAGGGTTTTAAATATTTATTTAGGGTTCAAAACATTTTTTTTTCACGAGGAGAGCTCTCATTTGAAGATCATTTGGACAAGCGAAAATTGTGTGATCCAAGGATTAAATTCCGAAAAACCGTCATCATCGAACGCGCGAGCTGGTAGAAAATCCCATGCTCACAGTCACAAAGTTATTGCACGCCATAAATGACAAAAAATCAAATCGTAAGCATGCAAATAAAATAATATCAAATTCAAAAATTTAAGTTACCACCTTTTTCGAAGCTTTTCCCGCCTATTTTGGAATTGTTACTCCAATAGCTTCACTTGAAACTGAAAAATTCTCTCTTGGCAGTGGCTTTGTGAAATATATGCTAGCTAATCATTAATAGGAACTAGACTTGTTCGCGGGCCCGGCGGAGCCCGCTTTAATGGGCCGGGCTTGGACACTCATTTTTTAAAAAAGCCCCAGCCCATCTAAGCCTGAAGATTTATGGGCCGAGATTGATTTTTATATAAATACCCAAGCCCAGCCGGAGCTCGGCCTTACTAATAATTTTATTTATTTAGTATAAATTTATACATTAAATTTATAATTATTTTAAAATTTTATATTTTATCCTATTAAATTTTTATACTTGATTACAATACATGTTACTAAATATTAAAGATTTTAAATAAACAATGCAATTATATTTAATATTTAAACATATTTTGACTTTTTTTTATATTTTTTCTATTAAGTTAATTAAAAAGTTAAAACAAAATAAAATATTCATGGGCTTGGGCTGGGCTTGGGAATGACCTTATTAGCCCGACCCAAGCCCGACCCCGAGCTCGAAGTTCTAAAGTATGGGTTTGGGCCAGGCTTGGGTTAACGTTTTTTGTAAAAAGCCGGCTAAACCCGGCCCAAACCTGGCCCAGCCCGTCCGACGAACAAGTTTATTAGGAACATAAGTGAGCTTGATGTCTCCCTTTTGATCATGATCTCTAATGAAATGGTGTCAGATGTTGACATTATTCATTTTTCTATGTTGACATGGAATTTTGGAGAGATCAATAGCATTTCTGTTATCACATTTTACTTCAATAGTACCGGCAAAATCCTCTAGTTGTTGCCCTATCCATAGCAACTGAGCCACACAGCTTCTAGCAACAATATATTCTACCTCAATAGTGGATAGAGCAACTGAAGCCTATTTCTTAATATGCCATGACACAAGATAATCTCTAAGAAATTGACAAGTACCTTAAGTACTTTTTCTCTCAAGTCTATCTCCTCCAAAACCAGAATCTGTATATCCCAAGAATGTGAAGTTGCAATTGTTAGGATACCAAATATCTGCATCAACAGTACTATGAAAATATCGCAATATACGTTTACAAGTAGTATAAAGTAACTCTTTAGAATTAGATCGATAACATGCACAACAATAGAAAGCAAAATGAATATCCGACCTACTTGTTATCAGATATAAAAACAATCCAATAATACCACGATATAGCTTACTAACAATAGTTTTTCTTGATTGATCATTAATCAATGTTGTGTCAGTACTCATTGGAGTTTCTATTAACTTGCATCTAATCATACCAAACTTATTCAATATCTCCTTGGTATATTTGGTTAATAAATGAAAATTTCATTTCTACTTTGATTGATTTGCAATCTAAGGAAGAAATTTAGATCACTCATCAAAGACATCTCAAATTCACTTTTCATTTTATTACTAAATTCTCTACACAAAATTTTGTTAGTAGCGCCAAATATTATATCATCAACATATATTTGTACTAACAAAAAATGTTCTTTCTTTTGAATTTAATGAGAAGTTATGTATAGCAAATTCTTTATATAAAAGAAATTTAGTTAAACGTTCATACCATGCTCAAGGTGGTTGTTTCAAGTGATATAGTTCCTTTTGAAGTTTTTACTCACAATATTCATGTTTGGGATCTTCAAAATCGGGTGGTTGTTTGACATACAATTCTTCTTCAATATACCCATTCAATAATGCGCTTTTGACATTCATTTGATAAAGCGTGAATCCTTTGTAGCTTGCAAATGCACGCAATATCTGAATAGCTTCCAATGTTACAACCGTGGTAAATGTTTCTCCATAGTCAATACCTTCTTATTAGTTGTATCCGTATGTAACAAGACACTCTTTATTCCTCACAACATTGCCTTTCTTATCGAGTTTATTCTTAAACACCCATTTAGTACCAATAACTAAGTTTCCTTTAAGATTAGGTACTAAAATCGAACTTTGTTCCTTTCAAATTGGTCCAACTCTTCTTGCATAGCTAAGATCCACTGCTCATCGTTCTCAACCTCCAGAAATTGGTTCTAGTATTGAAACAAAAGCCATATAATTGAAATATCTTTGAAGTTGAGCTCTTGCCATCATTTGATTTGGTACACTATCAATGATATTTGTTGGCTTATGATTCTTGTGATATTTGAATCCTTGTGGGAGTCCTTTATTGTCATCTTCATTTTGAGATTCTTCAATACCATGTCATTGTTGAACAATGGCTTCAATAGCATTTGGCTTAATAGGAGTTGGTTTGTCAATAGTTGTTGATTCGTTAATAACATCTTTTGATTTGACTTTAATAGCATTGTTGAATCCATCAATCAATAGAGTATTATTTGCATCATCAACATTAACAACTTATTTCTGCACTTTAGGGTTAGTCTCATAAAAATCAACATGAATAAATTCTTAAGCACAAGATGTTTGAGTAACTAAGATGTTGAAGACACGATAAACTCTACTATTGTTTGAGTAACTAAGGAATACACCTTCATCAGCTTTGAAATTAAATTTTCTAAGGTTTTCTTTAGTATTGAGTATAAAACACTTACAACTAAAAGAACGAAAGTACCCAATCTTTGGTTTCCTTCCTCTTTAAAGCTCATGTGGAGTCTTCTTTGGAATAGGTCAAATTAAAGCCCTATTGAGAATATAGTAGGCGGTATTGACAGCTTCCGCCCATGGGTACTTTGGAAGGTTATTCTCATTTAACATTTATCTGGCAATTTTAACAATAATTTGGTTCTTTCTTTCTATTACTCCATTTGGTTGAGGAGTAGGTGGTGTTGAGAAGTTGTGCTCAATACTAAGGGTTGCCCAAAATTCATCAAACATTTGATTTTTTAATTCTTCGCCATTATCACTTCTTATGTGAACAATACTAGAGTTTTTCTCAATAAACATTCTCTTGCACAACTTAGAATACATATCAAATGTTTCATCTTTACTATCTAGTAGTAGTACCCTAGTATAACAAGAGTAATCATCCACAACAACTAATGCATACTTCTTTCAACCTAAACTCATAGGTTAAACCAGATCAAATAAGTCAATATGCAATATCTCAAGAGGTCTATAATAGATATAATATTATACTCTTAAAAATTTTCTTGGATTGCTTACCTAATTGACATGCATCACATAAATGGTCTTTATCAAAGCTAGAACTTGGTATCCCATCAATAATACTATATCTAACAAACTTAGATATTTGATACACACTAGTATGCCCATGTCTCCTATGCCATAACCATGATTCATCCTCTTTAGACACTAGGTATATTTTGCTGGACAACTCTTTACTTAAATCAATTTTAAACACATTATCAACACTTGGAGCAAAGAGTATGGTATTGTCAATAGCAGTATCAATAAAAATGCATCCATGAGATTTAAATATAACATTTCTACCTTTATTTTAAAGTTGAGAAACACTAAATAAGTTATATTTCAAACCTTTTACAAGCGAGACATTTTCAATAACAGAGCCTTTTTCAATAGTACCATATCCAATTATTTTACCTTCTTTTTATCTCTGAAGCTAACTCTTCCATTTGGTTTTGGCTCATATGTGATGAATTGTTTTTCATCACACTTCATGTGCCTCGAGCATGCACTGTCAACATACCAATGTGTTGACTCCTCTATGCACCCAAGGCCAACTTGCAAAACAAATTTAGACTTAGAAAACCAAAATGATTTAGGTCCCATTAGGTCAGTTTGCTTTTGACTCCAAACAATTGTTTTAGTATTAGTTCCTTTCCTGACTTGGCATCTATTGATAGAATTCCCATTTCGTCCCCAATAGCTACATTTAATAGACTATCTAGATTTCCAGCTATCATTTGCTCTATAAACCTGTATCCAGTATTGGAGTACTTTGGATTAAGAACTTTCATGCTCTTCAATAGCTCAATATCAGTATTGAACTTCTCATGGTTTTTCACAAGATCGTTTACTTTTTTTATAAGATTAGGGCCAGGAAGAGATGAGCGAGGGTGACATTAGTCCCTTAGTGCATCCGCCGCTTATTAGCCCACACCCCGTGGTGAGCCAAGATGAAGCACCATGGATGGACACTCCCTTCCCCACTCCAAACAACCCTCCTTTAATATAAATGAAGAAAAAAAATACAAAAATCATTTGAAAGAGAAAAAAAAGTTTAGTTTAAAAAACATCTATCTAAAATGATAGTTCATAAAGCCATTTGAATCATGAAACAAAATGCTTTGGCAAAAGTGGGCTACTTGATGCCATTCCGTGATTGACATTGAAATTCATCCATGATTTGCAAGCGTTTCCATAACCATATTCCTTTCTCAAAGGACATGGGTTACCAAAATATGGATGGATTGGATAACCCGTAAATAATCGGTCCAGGTTACCCTAAGGAAGCAAGGCACCTGTTTGTTACGAATGCGAAAGAGATGTACCACATATATTGAGTCACTCTCGATCCATAACTGGTTCCATCCTCTTGCTATTGCTATCTTAATAACGTGAATAACCGCCTCCAACTCCCCAACAAAAGCAAAGGCACTCTCCTTGTAAAAAGAAAAACCCAAAAGAAAATTGCCATTAGAATCCCTAAACACTCCAGCGCACCCCGATGGTCCTGCCGCTCCCTCCGTTGATGCGTCCATGTTTACTTTAGTCCATGGTGGCTGAACCCATCGAACTGGGGTTGTTCTAGGTGCCCTTTGTAACCGAGGAGTGAGATGATGGTTTTGTAAGATCTTCAACTCAACTATCGAAATCCAAATGGAGCCAAAGCCCAAGCTGTCCGTTCGTCGTAAAATTTCCTAAAGGTGTTGGAGCATGATTTGTATTCACTTTTTGGTTTTCTTTCTAGTATATAGGTTTTCATTCTCATTCTCAAGTTGTTTTTATTGTATTAATGTTGTTGTAGTTCTGACTATACTTCATTACTTATAAAAAAACTTGTTTGTATGTATTGATTTTCAGGATAAAAAGGTCGAGGATAGAAAGATGTAATGTTTGGGATGAGCTTAGCTAAAGATTTTGAAGCATCTTTTGATGGTTGCTAGATAACACTATCTCTTGATTCTCAAAATATTATAAACTTATTGCATTAATTCTTTGATTGAATTTCGTTGATTTTATTTGAATTTCTCTTTTATTGCTACTGCTTCGTAGACGGTTGGCATTGTCGAAGCATGCCAAGAAACATTAGGACGTGACTTTCGCGCAAATAGTATACCATGTGTGCATATAAAGAAATGCTTTTATACAAGGTATTATTGTAAATTCAACGGTTTTCTCTAATACATTCTATTAGTGTTAAATAGCTTTATTTTTTTGAAAAATCACATAATTACACTAATATGAATCGAAATTCATACTTACCCATGACATGTTCAATTTTATTATTTCTTCTTCTATTCGTTGTCGTGTTTGAGAATTTTGCTGAATGATTTAATAAATTTGAGTTCCCTTCAATCCAAATTGTGTAGTAAATAGTTGTTACAAATATTTAGTTGGAACAAGTTAACATTGTAACCGGTGACAAGAAAAAAATGTCACCAACTATATATTATGTGATGATAAACAATAATCACCAATAATTTTTTGTGACGATTAATTTAAGTTGTCATGTGATTTTAGTTATCAAATGCCACATAATACTTGCTTTATTTGTTACAAGTAGGTTTGTTTTTTGTTACATAAAAAATTGTAACAAATAAATTAATGTGACAAGAACTTTATTGTTACCAAAAATGACAATTTTTGTGATAACATTATATTGTTACATTTGCTAAAACCTTTTTGTGATGGATTTTAACATGACAACCTCCGTGACAATCATTTATTATCACGTATCAATTTATGTGATAACTTCTTCCTATTTTGTGAAAACAAATTTATTTACAAATATCTTAATTTCTTGTAGTGTGAATTAATAACATGGAGGCTTTGTGATCACGATAAAACACTGCTAGCTAAGTAAATATTGACTACGTTGGAAGCTTTAATGATAAAACAAATGAAATTGCATGCAGATGTAATATGCATGGTAAAATATGATAGACGATGTTTTACGAATGCAATTAGCTTTTTATTCAAAATTAAAATTATTGACATGTTACTTTTTTATAAGGGAAAAAGAGCTTTGCCAGGCCCTAGCTTCGAGCATTCCAACTAGGTTGGCACCTCCTAAGATTAGCGACCAAACAAGGCCAAACTTTTATTACTATTGTAAAATTGGGCTGCCATTCTCAAAGTGAGAATGACAACTTAGTTACAAAGTAATAGTCTCGGATTTACAAACAAGTCCGAGATTGAGAAACATAAGCTACGTCTATTACAACGAATGACGAATCAACATAAATGAATACTTCGATGGAACATTTCTTCCAATTGCAAATATAATATAAGTTCGGGAAAAGAATATTTTACGACTTATTCGACGTCCAGTTGTCATGCCGAAAGGATGCCGCTGTCCTGTTCCCAATCACATCCCGACAATTGGAGGTGAATAAGTCCCAAAATGCTTTGTTTTGTATGCAACACAAAACAATATTTTTCCATATCAGTGATAAACACTCGCTGTCCATTTTTTCAATGTCTCTCCACGATACAAATCCGTATCTAGCTATGCAGAAAGAATACCAAAAGGAGTCTCGGTTCGTTTGTGGAATCTTCCAAATCCATTTCAATAGAAGGCTGCAATTAATCAATGAAAAATCTTGGACATTTAAACCCCCAAGCCGAATTGGAACATTAATAGTTACCCAGCTCACTCTACATATGCCGTTTGAATCAGAGTCATCCCGCCATAAAAAATTCCTCATTAATCTAGTCAATTTTACGTTAACGATCGATGACATCTTATAAATTGACAAGATGAAAAACCTAAAGATTATTCGACGGGAAAGCCTAAAATATCCCATGCGCAAGCCACAACTGATCGTGAGGTAATAACTCCTATCTCAAATTCTGTTATCAAAGAAAAAGGCAGCCTTAAAAGTGTCAAGATCACACAGGCTGTTTATGATAATCGTGTTAAACGATGCGAATTTTCTTTAATTGGAAGACTAATCTTGGGAAAAGGTTCCAATCCTCGGAAAGTGGATGATCTAAAGAAGCAGTTAACAAGCCACTAGGGTTTGCAAACTGAGTGGAAGTTGGTTTTGGTTGGTAGAGGTTTTTATAATGTTATGCTCAACTCTAGTGCTAAGAAGGAGCTAGTTTGGAGTAAAGGAAGTATTAACTTGAAGCCTGGAATCTTTAGACTGCAGCCTTGGGTTCTAGACTTTGATCCATATGCACAGAATTCAACTAATGCTCAGGTTTGGGTTAAATTTATGGGATTACCTTGGGAATATTGGGACCCTAAAACTCTAGCTGAGATTTCAAGCTGTGTTGGGGTGATGCTACGGATTGACAGGGCCACTATTGAAGGAGCGTTTGGTTACTACACAACAGTTCTAGTGGATGTTGACTTATCGAATACATTACCTCTTACTGTTGGGGTTGAGAGAGAAGGGCATGAGATTTGGATTGATTTGCAATATGAGAATCCTCCAGTGTTTTGCAAGCTTTGTCAAGCTATTGGACATGCTGCCTTTGCTTGTAGAAGATTTAAAAGCAAACAAGAGACTGTGAAGACCCGGGTGAAAGAACCTTTAATGAAGAATCAACCTAAGATTAACTCTACTGGTTTGGGATCGGTTAGGGTGGAGAAGCAAACTTCAGAGTCTAAGCCAATTATTAATTTACTTCAACGAAGCAAATCTAGACAATATAATCTTGAAGAAAGACTCAAAGCTGTAGTTCTTGTGAAGACTATCTTCCAAAACATTGAAAACAGTCTTAGGCCAAAAGGTAAGGGTAAGGATGTTAAATTGGTTGATATGGAAAGATAATCAGAATCTGAGGGACTTTCGGGCAACATTAACTCAGATAATTTAGATGGAATAGAGTTAGAAGCTTATATTGGTAGAGATCTGGACTTGGAGCAATGTGCTATATCACCAGAAGGTATTAATGTAGTTGTTGATCTCTCAGTAGGAAAGTCCACGGCACCTGATAAGTTTTCAATTGGTAAATTTGCTAAACCTAGCACACTAATTGATGGTGGTTCTTGGGCTAATCAGGTGGACCAAGAAGATAACCAATGGCAGATAGTTGTTTCTAAGAAAAGAAGAAATAAAATTTCAAAGGGTGAATCTAGCTCTGACAATTCTCCATCGAAAGGAAATAATAAATCGCTTATTTTGCGATGGTCTTCTGGTACATGTTCTCAATGATTTTTCTTTTCTGGAACCATAGAGGGTTTCATAATCAAGAAACCCAATCTTATGTTAGAAATCTAATTGATGCTAATAAACCAAGTCTTTTATGTTTGGCGGAACCAATGATGAATTCTTCGGATCTTGACAATTCCTTTTAGAGAAAGTCAGGCTATGAATTAATAACTTTAAATGACAGACATTTTCCAACAATGTGGATTTTGAAATCGGTTTCCTTTTCTTCAATGATTAATATTGAGTTTCATTCAGCCCAGGTTGTTGGTTTAAGATTGGAACTTAATTATTTTGTGGGATTTGTCTATGGGAGTAATAATTTAAACCAACGGCAAAATTTATTTTCTGAGATTGTTCAATTCACAAAAGATAGAAATTGGGTTTGGCTTGGTGACTTCAACGTAATTCTTGGTGCTAATGAGAAGAGGGATAGGGATGGCAATGGGTCAGATCTGGATCTGATCTGGACCCATATTTCCATTATTTCAAGGTTAACACAAGTACCATCTACCTTGCGCCAACTTTGAAATTATGGAAATATGGGTCCAGATCAGATCCAGATCCGGCCCATTGCCATCCGTAGGCCTCCTAATGCTAGATCTTGCAGGGATTTTCGTGAGTGTATTGATGTTGCTGAACTTGTGGATGTGGTTGCCTCAGGTCCTTTCTTAACTTGGTCTAATGCTAGACAAGGTTTGTTGAGAGTGGATTCGTGGCTTGACCGAGCATTGGTTTCTAGGGATTTCGGAAACAACTGCACTTATCATTGCACAGTGCTTTCTAGGCACTTTTCAGATCACCATCCTCTGCTATTCTCTTGTAATTTTGGCTCTAATGGATTCTCCCACTTTCGGTTTCAATCTATGTGGCTGGAACATAAAGACTTGCGCAGACTGGTCTTGGATCATTGGAATTCACAATTCCCTTCCTTACCGCCTATGCAATTACTTATTATGAAGCTTAAGCTACTTCGGCCATTGTTAAGAAAATGGAATAAAGAGATATTCAAAAACTTTGATAATAATATCGCCAAATGCCATGCTGCCCTTTCCTTGATCCAAGAAGATATTGCTTTGAATGGTGTTAATGAGGAGCGTTCCAGAGCTGAGTTTTCTGCCTACGCTAATCTGGACTTGTAGCTGAAGTTAAAGGAGATTTACTATAAAGAATGGAGTCGTTTACATTGGCTGAAGGAGGGAGATCGCAACATAACTTTCTTCCATCGAACTTTTAACTTCAAAAAATCAAAAAATGGTATGAATTCACTAATCATTGATGGTTCGTTGGTTACAAACTCGGAAATCATTTATGATCACATGGTCAATTACTACTGTGGGATTTTCAGCGATGATGGTTTGGTGGTAGTGGATGAGAATCTTATCAATTCAACTATTCCAGCCCTTGTTTCGACAGAGGATAATAATTGGCTTATCTCTCGGCCTTCTTCCGAGGATATCAAAGCTATAATTTTTGGCATGGATGGTTCGAGTGCTCCAGGCCGGAATGGTTTCGCGGGGATTTTTTTCTAGAAATTTTGGGACATTGTTGGGTTGGATGTTTTTATAAGGTAGTTCATGGGTTTTTTGACTCAGGTTTTATGTTGCCGGGATTAAACTCTAGCCTCATGGCTCTCTTGCCTAAGAAAGATAATGCTATTTATGCTGAGGACTATAGACCAATCGTCATGAGTAACTTTGTCTTTAAAGTTATAACCAAGATCTTGGCAAAGCATCTTGGATCTATTGCATCCCGTATTATTTCCCCCTAATTAGTTTGGTTTCATTCCTGGGAGAAATATCCATGAATGCATTGCTCTTGCTTTGGAGGGCGTCAATTTATTTATTAAGGGCTGCTTTGGGGGGAATCTTGCTGTCAAAATTGACATTAAGAAAGCTTTTGATATAATTGATTGGAATTTTCTATTCATTGTTCTTCGATCGTTTGGTTTTTCTGAGTTGTTTATTAAGTGGATCCATGGAATTCTTCAATTAGCCCCGTATTTCCATCTTGACTCCTCATGGGCCTTACAGATATTTTCATTGCTCCAGGGTGTTTGACAAGGTAATCCCCTCTCCCCTCTTTTATTTGGAATTGCAAAGGATTTCTTGAGTCGTTTAATTTCCTCTGTCGTTGCTTCGGGTTATCTCTCAAGAATGAGTGACACCTCTAGTTCGCTTTTCGCTTCGCACTTACTATATGTGGATGATGTCCTCATAATTATCGCTGCTAATATGAGGAATATGAAGCTACTTAAACATATTTTTGACATGTACGGGCTGAATTCTGGTCAGCGAGTTAATTGGACAAAATCTTGAATTTTCTTTGGAAGCTCGGTTACCGCATCTAGAGTTGCTCGTCCTGCCAGGATTACTGATATTCAACGTGGTGAAATTCCTTTCACTTGTCTTGGAATTCCGCTATTTAGGGGTGTCCCTAAAGCCATTCACTTGCATCCATTTGCACATAACATCATACAAAAATTCTCGAGATGGATTGGCAACTCAATTTCAATGGCAGGGAGACTGCTGCTGGTTCGTTTAGTTGTAAGTAGCTCTCTTTTACATTCTTTTGCTATTTATAAATGGCCTTCTTCTCTTATTAATTTAGTGGAAGGGCTATGAGGAACTTTATTTGGTTAGGCTCCGTTGATGATAGGAAATTGATTCGGTTCTTTGGCTAAAAGGCTTGAAATCGATTAATGAGGGAGGAATGGGGCTTCTTAACCTCTCGAACACTAATTCGGCCATGTTAGCAAAGATGGCCTGGGGGTTAATTACAAATAGTAGCTATTGGTTTCAGCTTCTTAAAGGTCGATTTATAAAAAATGGAGTCTCGAATAATTGGATTAACAACTCAAGTATTTGGAACTCAATCCGAACAGTTTATTCTAAATTATGTTTACATTGTGGTTGGAGCATTGGGTCACACTCTAAACTGAGCTTTTGGAATGAGGAATGGATTTTTCCCACGATTGTAAATCGTTTAAATCTTAACCGAGCTGCTATGTTAAAGAAAAGAGAAACCGTGAGTGATTTACTTTCTCAAGACGGATGGAATTCGTTGCCGGAAGGTTTTTCAAATGACTTAATTAACGAGATAAAAAATACTATGATCACAGAAGATGAGATTGATGTTTGCATTTGGAAACCTTCCTCAGATGGTCTCTTTTCGGTTAAACTCTTTTACCATTGGCTAAATCCACCTGGGGTTCAAGATCCGGTTTATAAGAAACTATGGAACTCTTCTATTGCTCCTTCACATTCTATCTTATGTTGGAAGATTTACTTGGGTTAGGTTGCCATGCATGAAGTCCTTAAACAGAAAGGTTTTAACTTTGCTTCTAGATGCGCTCTCTACTTTGTAGCTGAGAAAAACAAAGAACATCTTTTTGTTGGCTACTGTTTCGCCAAGCAATTGTGGGAATCGATTGGCTCTTTGTTCGATAGGAGAATGGATATCTCTTTGAACCTAAAAGAAGTCATTAAAATGGCTCTTTCCTTTAGGTTCAGCCCTCAAATTCAAACACTTTGGAATGCAATAGTAGTTAACGTAGTTTGGCTAATTTGGACCACAAGAAACGACAGCATCTTTGAAGATAAAATCCCTAGCATTCACGCCACTCTTTTTTGGCTTTGGTCTATCATTCGAAAAACAGATAAAGTGGGGTGCGGTTTAGTTGGAAATTCTTCGGTGGAATTGACTATCTTGTCTAATCTTGGTCTTAAACCAAGGCTTAGGACAGCCCCTAAAATTTCTACTATTTGCTGGGTTCATCCACCTGCTGGTTGGATAAAATGTAACAGAGATGCCTCTTCCATTGGTTCTCCAGGTGCTTCGGGTTGTGGTGGAGTCTTCTGAGATGATAGGGGGAGAGTTCTTCACTGTTTTGCTTTCCCATTGGTTAATTCTATCAGTTTTGTGGCCGAGCTAAAGGCAGCCATGTTTACAATCAAAGTGGTAGTTATAAAGGGCTGGAATCGTTTATGGCTTGAAAGTGACTCAATGTACGTGGTGTTATTATTGAACTCCCGAAGCATGAAAGTTCCGTGGATACTTAGGACATATTGGGTTGCATACCTTCATTCAATCAAAAATATTTCTTTTGTTACAACACATGTCTTCCGAGAAGGAAATGGTTTTGCCGACGCACTTGCGGCTCATGGAAGAATAACAAACCATAGTTTTAGTTGGGATACTTTCCCTAGCATCTTTTTTGCTCACAATGCAATGGGGCATTTTAGCTATCGTTTCCATTAACCGTTTATTTCGTTCCCAGGGGTAAAGCATGTTTTACTCCCTTGCTTTTGTACTTTTCTTTTTTTTTCTATTAATAAAATTTTAGGGGGGTTTTGAGGAGTGGGGAAGGGCATCGTCCCCCCATGGTGTAGCTCTCTGGTTTCACCCTTTGGGTGGTGTTACGTAAGTGATGGCCCATTGAGGGATGAACGTCACCCTCGCTCTTCTCTTCCTATTCCTAATCTTAATCAAAAAAATAATGAGGGATGATAGCACCAATTTTATTAAAATTAAGCGACCCGCATATGACAAACATTGACCTTTCCAAATCGCTAACCTCTTCTTGAATTTTTTAATCAAGGGTCCTAGAAGCCACCGGTACACGGTTGATACAAGGAGGGCTACAAGATAAGTGATTGGGAATATTTCAATTTGACATCCCAGCATAGCTGCACTTGATTGTAATAATTCATCCGAGCAATGAACACCAAGGAGTGTACTCTTATGGTAATTAATGCGAAGCCCAAAAATCAACTCGAAAGACTTCAAGTTTTGCATAAAATTAGATATGATGTTCAAATTTGATGGGAGAAAGTAGAGAGTGTCGTCCGCAAACTGAAGCAGCCAAATGTCCGTATGCGAAAAGTCAACCATGAAACCTGGTAATAGACCTTCTCGAATGCTGGCGTCAATCAATTGTTTTAGCCCTTCCACAACTAGAATAAAAATGAAATACGAAAGTTTGATGTTCCTTTATTTTCAAATAATTGAGAGAATTTAATAAAAAAAACTCAAATTTCTCTATGGCATATGCATTCTCTAACTGTTGGTGATTCGCCTTATATTGAAAATTTTATGTATAGTTTCATTGATTTTTCTTGTCAATTTCATGTGGGGCAGTAGCAGTCCACTGATCAGACTTCCAGTTCATGCAAGAAAAGAGACAAAAAGCCATAGAGACTGTAAGATTTGCAAGGAAATCAATAGAGTGATTTCGATATAGAAGCTATTCAATAACACCAAAAATATTCGATCCCTTGGTGTCTAAGATGTTCTTAGGAAGCTTGTTGCTCATCTTGTTCCCAAGAAGGGAATGGTATTGCAGATGCCCTTACTGCTCATGGTAGACTTGCCACAAGTTTCAGTAGTTGGGATCATATCTTGGATTTTTATTCTAGTTTGTTAGCTCATGATTTGAGTATGTGTAGCATGTTTTAGTTTACTTTAAAATTTTTATGTTTCTTTTATTTTCAATTTATAATAAATTTTAGGGGGCTTTTTGGGAGTGAGGAAGGGCAATGTCCCCCCCCCCAATGGTGTGACTATCTTGTGTTCGCCCTTCGGGGCTTTATGTAAGTGGTTGTTCATTGAGAGATTTACGTCACCTTCGCTCCTTTCTTCCTATCCCTAATCTTATTAAAAAAAAACCAATAATACTCCTTCATTCCCTTTTCTTACCTTTTCTGTACCAGTTAGATCCATAACGAACCGGATATCTACTTCAATAACGAGTTAGTTATAATCCCAAGAAAAAAAAAATTCTCATTGGACGAACCTTATAGTGCCACCTTTGCTTATATAGTAGCAAGATAATGGCCAATTTTATCTTTATGAAAATCTACCTGTAGTAGCTGTAAAATCAGAACCTTGAACTGAGTCATTAAAAGTTAGCTTCATCATACCTTCCTCCACCAAAGATGTACCCAATCGTGTTTTCACGTTGGCATAACATTCATGATGGAATATTTAATTTCGGGTATAAAATAATACCTATCATAATTTATTACATGTATATTACGTCTAGAACGTAATGTTGTTAAGTCTTAATCGCTTCTTAATTTGTATGCAATGTTGTTCAAAATTTTGTTCATAACAAATATTGGATAATAAATGGTAAAAAAACACACACATCACATTTTTTCCTTAATGAAAGGAAATGAACATCAACTTACAGCTCTTCATACTCCTCAACAAAACAGAGTAAGTGAAATAAAAAATCGCTCAATCATGGAGGTGGCCAGGTAAATGCTTCATAAAAAAATTTGTTGTTACTTGCATAGTGATGATTTTGATAAACATGGAGATATATTCCATGTAGTGGTTGAATTTTAGGATATCAATTTTCTTATTTGATGTAATTAAATTCAACTCAATAAATGAAAGAAAGCAATAAATTCATGACAATTTATCTTCTCATTCTTTACTTAGAGCCTTTTGCTACAACAAACACTAGCATCCATGATGGATTGGGGGTGTATGCAAACTTAACTTCTCTTCAAGTGCTTGATCTCTCTTACAATCAATTTAATGGGGAGGGCTTGAAAAATGTGTAGAGAGAAGGAAGAGGTTCTCTCTCAACCTTGATTTTCGTGAACCCCTTTACTTGAACTATGCCAGGATTATTCGAACAATCCAACACCTCTTTCATAGCAGATGTTTTTGATCTCTAATGTAATCAACATCAGATTCCTTCAACGAAAGCTCCTGCTGAGATTGTCAAGCCTCTCAAGAAGCCTTCATACACTGTTGTTGCACAAGACTCATGTTTTGATACCGCTAGTTTCGAAACCTACCATCTCGGAAAGGGGTGTTTTCAAGAATGTCAAGATTACATAGGATGTCTATGATAAACAGGTAAAGTTGTGTGTATTTTCTTTGATTGGTCATTGAATTCAAGGAAAAGGCAATGCTCTGAGAAAGGTGGATGACCTAAAATCTCAATTATTTGCGATATGGGGGGTAAATTTTATGTGGAAGCTGATTTCTAGTGGTAATTGTTTTCTACCATCTTATGCTAGCATTTGTTGAGTTGAAGAATCTTGTTTGGGGAAAAGGCAGTGTAAACCTTAAAGCAGGTTTTTTTTGTTTGCAACCTTGGGTGCCGAACTTTGATCCTTTTTCTCAGATAACCACCTTGGCACAAGTTGCGCTCGATTATATGGGCTTCCTTAGGAGTATTGGGACCCTTTAACATTGTCGGAGATAACCAGCAGTTTTGGGATTATGCTTCGAATTGACAAAGCTACCGTAAAGGGTATATATGGTCACTTTACTTAGATTCTGATGGATGTGGACTTATCTTCTCAACTTCCACACACTATTGGAGCTGCGAGGGAAGGACACGAAATATGGATCAAAGTTGTTTTTGAAAATCTCTCAGATTTTTGCAAGATTTGTAACTGGATAAGGCATAAATCTTTTGAATGCAGGCGTAATGCAAAGCATCAAGAAGAACCACAAGTTCAACCAAAGAAAAGGGCAGCAACCCCCATCACTCCTATTATGGATGGCTCGGCTCAAATAGTTTTGCCAATCATCCTAATTTGGAGCTACTTCAAAGCAGCAAACAATGTCAATGAGATTTTGAGGAAAGATCGAAAGACATTCCAGCAAAAACTATCTTTCGTAACATTGAGGATAGTCTTAAGCCGAGGGTGGACAACGAGAAGCTCAAGATGGTTGACATGGACCTAGACTCAAACTTGTTAAGTTCTGATGAGGATACAACTAGTAACCACTTCGAAGGAAAATCAGCCCATGAAGAAAACTTGGTTGATAGGGAATCAAACTCTACGAACTTTGAAAATGGTCTTCCTAGACCAAGGATAAATTTAATTGTGGATTTGACTCCTCCTATTCTTCCCCCCACTTCTGAAAGCCATCATTGAAGATGAAAGTGGCCGTTCTTGGGAAGATTTAGCTGAAATGATGAAGCTCAATGGGAAACGTTGGAAAAAAGGAAGCGAAGAGGGGGCAGCTCAGCTGGCTCTCATGGCTCGAATCCTAGTGCATTGAACAGAAGAAATCAATCGTGTGATTCGCGATGATCTCCTGTGAGTTATTCTCTATGATTATGCTCTATTGGAATTGTAGGGCTTTCGGTATTTTGGAAACCCAACGTTATGTTAGTAATTTGATTTCTTTGCATAGATTGTACTTTTTATGCTTAGCGAAACCGATGATAAATTTGGATAGAATTGAGTCATCCTTTTGGAGGAGACTGGGTTTTGTTTTGATGGTGATAAATGACAAAGAGTTTCCCACTCTATGGATTTTTAAATCTTGCAGCTTACCCTTTTTGGTTAATACTACTTTTGTTACGGATCATGCAGTGGTTTTTAATTATTCCGTCAATGGTATCTTGTTACATCTTGGAATTGTTTATGCTAGTGTGAACATGGGTATGCGGGCTGAGTTATATGGATTAATTAGAAACTCTTATTCTAATGAGGCAGGTAATTGGTTGTGGATGGGAGACTTCAATACCGTGTTGGGTGCGCATGAAAAAATCAGGCATCCCCCAAGCTTAACGTGAGTTTCAGGAATGTATAGATGATGCGGGGCTAATTGATGTGGCTACCACGGATCCTCTTTACATGTGGTTTAATGGAAGATCGGGGCTAGACAAGGTTGATTCTCGGCTTGATAGAGCAATGGTTTCTACGGATTTTGTTGAAATTTGCACATCATACACATGCAATGTTTTAGCTAAACACTATTCAGATCATCATCCTATCTTGTTTGAGGGGTCTTTCTTGGAAAGGAATGTATCTCATTTTCAGTTCCAATCAATGTGGATGGCACATTCAAGATTGGAAAAATTAATTTCGGACCATTGGAATTCAGTTTTTTTGCAACTTCTGTCGAGCCAATTGTTAATTTTAAAGCTTAAAACTTTACGGCCACTTCTTTGTACTTGGAATAGAGAAGTATTTGGTAACTTCAATTTTAATATTCAAAATAGCCAAGAATTATTGGTTCGTATTCAAGAGTAAATTTCAACATAGGGATTGATGGAGAATCTAGTAAAAGAGGAGTTTCAGGCTCATGCACAACTTTTGTTTTGAATGAAAGTAAGGATTGGAGGAGGGAGGTCTGAACATCCTAACTAGGTTGGCACCCTCGAGTTTCTCCACAACAACCCACCCCTAAAATTTATTTAAAGATAAAGATAAAAAAGTGTATAAAAGATCAATGAAAGAGATAATTAAAATGATCATATAAGTCATGGAAAAATAAATCTACAAAAAAACTAGGAACATCTATCCAATAAGAAGAGATATTCAAGATCCTCCCATGAGAAGCCAAAGTATCCACTACCCCATTGCCTTCATGATACACATGTGTAACCACAAATTTCAGGCCATGAAGAGTCTTCAAACAACACTTCCATTCCTAAAAAAGGCACCAAGGGACCAGCATTGACTTTGAGTGGAGTAGTTGAACAACAAAGCTCGAGTCGCTCTGTAGCCATAAAGAATTCTAGCCCTTCTCAGTCACTAAATGGATAGCATGAATAACTGCTCGTAAATTCGTAATGAAAGAGAAAGATGAGGCTAACAGGAAGTCGAAGCAACCCAAAGCTTTACCATGATGATTCTTGAAGATTCCGCCATAGCCCCGAATCACCCGGTGCACCCAAGGAAGAAGCATCCGTATTGGATTTTATCCAGCCACGTAGAGGAGGTATCTAACATACTAGGAGCAACCAGGGAGCCTTTGATAATCTCAATTGGATGCGTAAAGTGTATAAGATATTCTTCTCCACCATCGAGTTCCAAATATAACCCAATTGCAAGTTATCCGTTTGACGAAGAATAGACCAAAAATGTTCAAGGTAGCTGTGGAAATTTTGATCGTTCCCCAACAAAAATGCTCTTGCAACACGCTCTCCAAATCAGCCAAACCACGTTGGCTTAATCCAAATTCCATAAAAACTGAATTTGTGTGCTAAAAAGTTTTGTTAGTGCAACACTAAACAGCTTTTTTAAATCGGAGTCCATGTTGATGGTCCGACCAAACAAGAGACTAACACAATTCCAAAGTTCTTTCATGAAAGAAAATTCAAAAAAAAGGTGAGATCTATCCTCACAATGATTGCGGTAGAGGTGGCATATAGACACAATATTCAGCCCTTTTTGTCTTAACGCATCATGTGTAGCGACGTAACCATTTATCGCTTTCCAACAAATCATCGAGTGCGAGGGTGCGATTGAAGAATGCCAAATAGCGGTCAATCCACGGGCTGATGTGATCCTTGAAACCATTGATAGAATAACTTAATGGTGAAAATACCATTATTAGATGGACACCAAACACAATAGTCGGGCTGATTATTCGAGATGGAAACTGATTGTATTTCTTCTCGAATCATGCTCGGTAAATCTTCTGGCAAGTTCGACCAAATTCCCTCTACCAAATAATTTGGGGCCTTTGCATTAAGTTTGAGTTTTTCAACATGATTAAGAACCATACGATTTGCCAAAGAAGGGACAATCCACTTCGAATTCCAAAAATTTAAGTTCGAACCAATAAACCATTTACAATTACCCCACAACTGTCCATAAACATCACGAAATGAACACCATACACTAGAGTTAACAATTCAATCAACAGAAACATCATTTTTAATAAACCAATTCTGAAGAAATTTATAGCAAAAATTCATGCCAGTAATTAGACCCCAAGATAATTTCCCAAGCATGGCCAAATTGATGTCATGAATATTTTTTAGCCTAAGACCTCTTGCTGCAAAAGGTTTAACACATTTATGCCATGGGGCTGTTATTAGCTTTCTCTTTTCAATCGAACCTGACCAAATGAAGTTACGCATAGCTTTCTCACTTTTAGCAAGCAAAGATGAAGGCCATTTGCAGATAGTAAACTAATGAATGAAAGAGGTAGTGATTATCGATTGGACCAAAACCAAATGTCTAGCCATTGAGAGAGCCAAGCCCATCCACCCCGCAAAACGATTGATAATTTTCTCAAAAATGCCACGTAAATGGGTAGCCTTAAGAGAATAAAAAATAAAGGGACCCCAAGGTATGGAAAGGGATTGAACCCTGCTTTACCCCGTCACACCTGCAATACAAACACTAACGTTATTGCCAAAAAAGATGTTGAATTTGTTCCAATTAACGAGCTACCCTGAGTTTGCATAATAGAGATAAAAAATATCCCTCATAACCACCATATTCCTCCTATTAGCTTTGCAAAATAATAATACATCATCCGCATAAAGTAAGTGAGAGGGAATGAGAACATATGATGTGAATTTCATTTATTAAGTTGCCGGAGCTAGAAAAAGAAAGGATTAAGCGGCTTAAAAAGTCTTCTCCCAATCTGAACAGTAAGGGCAAAAGCTGGTCTCCTTTTCGAACTCCCCTTGCGCAACCAAAGTAACCTTTAACACCATTAGGAGTCAAGATGGATAGCCGGGCTGAAGCAAGAATTGCTTTAATCAAACCAATGAACGTGTCCAAAAACCTAATGGCATGCAAAATCGTTAATAAAAAATCTAATTCCATGGTGTCGAACGCCTTCTTAATGTCAATCTTTAGCGTAAGGTTCCCACCATAAACATTTTTGTTAAGTATATTAACACCTTCAGATGCCATGGCGATGCAATCATTTATATGGCGGCCTTTAATGAACACAAACTATTTTGGAGTAATAATCCAGGCAGCGACGTTGCTCAAACGGCTCACAAGGATCTTCATTATGATCTTGAAGATGAAATTGGACATAACAATGGGCCTAAATTGCTCAACCATATTAGCTCCTTGAACTTTCGAAGTCATGACCACAAGGCTAGAGTTTAGCCCCGGTAGCATGAATCTTATATCAAAAAATATGGTGGAAGACACTACAAACATTCGGCCCCACTATATGCCAAAAGTTTTTATATAACAGCCCCGTAAAATCGTCCGGCCCAGGTGCACTTGCACCATCCATAGACATCATCGTATGCATCATTAAATCACAAGAACGGTGCTTTGTGAGGTTCTTATTCTCCACATTCGTGACTAAGTGCGGTACCACTGAAGAAATGAGAGTGTGATCAACTGTCATCGAATCATCTTTAGCAAAAAGATGGCTGTAAGAATCCACGATGTGAGATAGAATTCGATCCATATTAAAGGTAACCTCATTTTAAATGATCAAGGATTGTATACCTCCATTAGATTTGCGAACACTTGAAATTCTTTTAAAAAGTTCTGAGTTCCAATCTCCCTCTTTAAGCCAATGAATACCACTCTTTTCTTTCAAGAAAATTTCCTTTTGACGCAAGTCAAGATCAAGCTTGGCATGCGCTTCGAATTCCTCACCACTTAAGGCTTCCAAAACTCCCTTTGTAGAGATACGATCTTGGACCTTAAGAAGAGCCTCCTCACTACTTTTAATATTAGTATAAAATTTCTTTATTCCAACTTCATAAAATTGGCCCACGCGATTTTAATTTCGCAATGAGCAATTGCACCGGGGGAAGAGAAGCAAACTCCGAAAGCCAATGATCGTTAATAACTTGTTCCAAGCCCAGATGAGTAACCCACATGGATTAAAATCTGAATCTTGCCAACTTTCTAACCATGAAATAACCAACAAAAAGCAACGGGTGATGATCCGAGAAATGTCTCGCAAGGACCATGCAATCGTACGAGTTGTAACCCCATTGCAAAAATCAAAGATACCAAAGCTCTATCCAAGTGGTAATCCACCCTTTATGAAACAGCCCTCCTGTTAAACCAACTGAAAATCGAACCCTTAAAGATGACGTCGATCAGCTCCGTGTCATTGATGCATTCCCTAAATTCCCGACATGAACGAGGATTAGGAGCATTACCTCTCCTCTCATGCGAACAAAGAACCACAATAAAATCTCTAATCCAAACCCAATTACAATCAAGTAAAGAAATAGCCCCTCGAATCGTATCATACAAAAACATGCAATTAAGATAACTAGTGCTCCCTTAAACGAAACCCATGTTAATACTTAAATCATGAATGCCAAATTAATTCCTATGGCTTGTTTTGAAACAAATTTCAACGACACTACAAGATTACACGATAAAGATTTACGTACCTAAAGCAAAGGTAGAGGCTTTTCATTCATCACAAGTAATTCAAAACCAATTCTTCTCCAAAAAGAACTATCAATCCTATCAAAGGTAACCATAGGCTCAGCAAGACAAATAAAAAAAGGCTTATGTTCTAAAGCAAGTTTAGCAACATGATGTTGGGTTTATCATTGGTACCTTTGTGAGGTTACCTTTCACAAATTCTGTGAATGTGAGTTATCACTCTATGGAGAACTTAAGACCGTCACCTTCACTTTTACTTTGCATCTCGAAACATTTTTCCATTGCTCCTTCTATTCGTTTGCCAAATCTTCCCAAGAATGATTGCTACCCTTAATTAATAATGGTTTCGAAACCATAGGAGTTTGTGGTTGTCCTAGCTGTAAGTCAATGACCAAATTAATTTCCTTCAAAGAATTCGCAACCTCTGGTTCAATAGGTTTGCCAAACATCTCGGCAACAATGGTAACATGGTAAAAAATGCCATTCTCCGAGTCATTGACATCAACGTCATTCCCCTCAAATTCACTCTTCATCGAAACACGATCCATATTAACAAAAGGGGATCTATTAGCTGACGGTTTCTCCCTCAAGCTCTCTTCAAGATTGCAAAAAATTCTAGCAGCTAGATCAACATTATTATTTCTATCATCAAAACTCTTTTGCCTCGTTTTTCTTTGAGTAAAAAGTTCAAGATTTGGTTTCTTGATTTGCTCGCTAGGTTTCGACTGAACTTGTTGAGGCTCCACCGGTCTCTTATTGTTACGACAATATATATCCCATGAAATTACAGACTTCGCAAAAAGCCGGAGCTTTCTCGAAAACAAGATCCACCCATAGCTCGTATCCCTCCCTAGCCACAACAATCGTATGTGGTAGCGTGGTAGAGAGATCCATGTCCACTAAAACACGTGCATAATGATCATAGGAACCTTCTAATGTGGCTTTATCCACTTTAAGGAGAACCCCAAAACAAATCAAAATCTCAGCAAGAATCTTTGGATCCCAATATTCCCAAGACAACGCTTGAAGATAAACCCATAGCTGAGCGTTCTTCATGTTAGATGCATACGGATTAAATCAGCCACCCATGGTTGAAGTCAAAAGATGCATGGCTTTGACTATTTCTTTAATGCACAAAGACAAAAAGTGTCCAATCAACAACTACATTCATTGATGTTAAAGGAGCTGAAGCAAGATGATATGTGCATTTATGTGAAAGTTGCTGGAAAGGTACACAAGTTTGGAATGGAACATTTCTTGCTCATATCTGAATTGAAACAACCTAGAGAAGCACCCCTTGTTTTCCAAAAGTAAGGGAAAAATATGTATTCACGTAGAATTATTTTCAAAAACAAACAAAGAAATGTAGAAGGCTAAGATTGAAAATGTGATAAAAACGAAGAAAATCAAGCCTAAAGAAGATTACGTGGTAATGGGACTTGTATGCTTCATCACCTACTACATCATGGGCTGAGAGCTACAAAACCAATTCAAGATGATTACTTCCACTACGTGTTGAACAATACATATCATGAAATACAATGGGGTGACCTATCTTATACTATGATCGTAAATTGGCTGAACGAGAATGGGAAGCAAAATAAAAGGCCTTCATCATACAACCTTGAGGGGTGTTCATTGATGTTCTAGCTATGAAACTATGAAGTATGTGAAGCATACAAAGGGGTGATATGTGATGGAGTTAAAAAGAGAGAACTTGATATCTACAGACCAAGACTAATGAAGAATTAGTCTGAACGTGCCTCCACTCGCTTACTCTCTTAACTGAAAATAACTCCTCAAGGCTCCTTCTCATTATGGTTGAGTGGTTCCTGCAAGACACCAAGAGTTGCTATGGTGGAATAGCCATGTGACTAGCGTAGCCTCTCCGATGCTTAAGTTAGATTAGATTTAAGAGAGGAGGCATGAAGTATTTTAAGTGTCTAGAATACGTACCTTTGTGTGGTGACCCAAAGGGTACTTTGATAAACTTCGAATGTCTCCTAGAGTGACTTAAAGAGAAAGTAATCTATAGTTCTATTCTGGATGGAACTTTACCTTCTTTAAAGGATAAAGTTTATCTCTGAGAGATCTCTAGTATTAAAGGCATCTTTGTGGATTAGTTTCAGTAGGATTTTTAATCCTGAGGCATTGGGGTCGGTCCAGGCAGATAAATTAACTTAGCTTGGCAATTGCTTGTGCCCCTCCTCATAATGAGATAAGGAAAGCCTTGATCTTTACTATCTTTTCGAAGTGGATGTAATCCACTTGGATGATCTCCAAGTGATAGGCATGTGCCTAATAATATTTAACTATGTTTTTAGAATTCCCTCCAAAGTGTTGTGATTCTTCCTTCAGGAGCTCAACTTATCAGCGACCTCTTGGGTCGGGCAGATTTGTTACCACGTGGTTTGTTAAGAAGTGTCTAGGGCACTCTTTTGGATGTTCTTTTCTGAGCACGTGTTTTTTTTAGCGCTAATCTGAATTTTTTTTACTTTCAAATTTTATATGTGATGTTAATAATGACCCATGTCTCACTTAGGGATGAAGCGCCTGTTCATTATCTCCTCTTTCCCTATTTAAGGGATTTCTTTTCTCTTTCTTCCATTTCTGAAATTGTAGCACTTACTCTCTATGTTTGCCGGTGACTTCTTCTATGGTTGCTTTTGATTTCTTACTCTTCTTCACCAATCATCATCTTTGACTCCTTCATTTATTCTCAACAAGTAAGTTTAACTTCCTTTCATGCTATTTCATGCTTGGCTTTTCTGAATCTCCGTGATTGTTAGACTTGACATTTCATCTCTTGGATTTGTTTATATCTGCAAAATACCCTAGTTCTTGTTTATTTTTTATTCTGAGGTATGCTTTATTATCTTCTATTGTTGTTTGCCTGTTCATCTTTCAATTGTTTGCCAGACTTTGCATGGGGATTTTCAAGTGTTAATTATGTCTTATGATTTGATCATTGGACACTTTTGTTCCTTACTTCAAATCATTGTTGTAGATAGGATGTTTTGAGGTATTTTGCTGTAGGTGCGCACCGATCGCACTTTGCATGTTTATTTTTAAGTGCAATTTTTCTTGAATTGTTGTTCATATGTGAAGAATGTTTGAAACTATTAGATCCAAATAATCAACATAGTTAACTCAAATGTTGTTTAACTTTATTTTGCTGTTAGATCCAAAATACCAACTTAGGTAATTTGAATGTTGTTTATGCTACCTCAAGCTAACTTTAGATTCTCTAGGATATTTTCTAACTCATTAGGATTTTAATAGGTGACAATAGCCGATTTAGTTTCCACCGCTAATAATCAATTTAATAGGGAATTGGCTGAGATGAACTCGAAGTACTTCAAATAATTAAACGTAGATTATACTGATTATTTCTCCCCCTTTAGGGGACATCAATCTCTTGAAGCCATGTCTGGTTCAAACTCCAATGATGACCGAGTGAATCGTAGTCAAGCCACCTCAAACTCTCAATCTTCTTCTACCGCTAGGTGGGCTAAGCTTGACGAGGAGATGGTGAAAATCCCCGTAGTGCCGCCTCAATCTACGGTTAGAGTCTCATCTCGAATGAATAGAATGAAAAGGGCCTCCACTCGCCCTATGAGGAAGCATGTAGCCATTTGGCCTGCTACTTTAGCCAAGGGGAAGGGCAAAGCTAGGGAGATAGTTAATAGGATGCCCCATGTAGATCTTATAGTGTTGATCCAAGACCGGACTGAATTAGAATTTGAGATGGAGGTGTTTCCTTGGCCAAAGGAGTGCGAAGTTTTACTTCCTTAAAAGACCCAGCAGATCACTCATCCACCTGAAGGGTTTTTTAGGATCTACATGGATCAAATTTGGTTGGGCTTTGTCTATCCGTTATCCGAAGGGATCAGTAATGTTTTGAGGGCATTCAATCTCTACCCAACTTAGCTATATCCTAACGCTTGGATCGACTTGGTAGGTCATTATCTAATCTGCACATGGTTAGAGATGAGATTTGATGCGGAGTTTTTCAGGAGGATGTACTCTTTAAGGAAGATGCAAAGCGAGGATCTTTACCACTTCACCCATAGAGGTGGAATTTACCATTTCATGAATAAAGTGGATTTAGTGAAGTACTTCAAGCAGTTCATCATTTTCATCAGGTTAGAGGACCGCCACCCATGGTTTCCATCCGAGTGGAATTTAGCGCCACATATGGCTTACAACTTTGTAGGTTTAGACCTCTAGATAGATGCTTTTAGGGCCCTTAGGGTAGGTGTATGGCCATGTTAAAATATTAGTTGGGCTATGGCTAAGAATATTAGGATCATCGAGCTTGGCCAGCCGGATCATATCTATCATCCTGGCTCGAAATTTTTTCCAAGTACTTAACTTTTTTTCTCTTTGTTCTTTTTTACAATGTCTAAATTTCCATCCCTTAGCGAACTTGTGCAAACCGCAGCCAAATAGTCAAAGAGTCATAAACGTTTGAATGAACGAGAAGAAGCTGAGCTGATAAAAGACTGGGTAATGGAGTTACAGGAGGTCATGGAGTAGATCTTCACAAGAAGAAGAGGAAGCGTAAAGAAGTGGGGGCGAACGTTGAGATTCTCATTGAGCCCCCTCGCTCTCCCCCAGGTGAAGAGACTCACCTCTTACCGGTAAGAGTAGTGTTTTTTATGCCTTTTGGTTTGTTTTTCACTTCTAACACAATTTTTTATCAAGAGGTAAATTTGGATGCTACTACCAGCTCATCGAGGCAGATAAGTTCTGAGTCGATATAGGGTCACTTGGTTGCGCTTGCTAGCATTGATCCCTTTATCAACTCCATCCCGATACAAAATATCTTTAGGATAATCTTTCCCCTTCATTCAGCGAGAGTGGAGTTGGAGAGCCAAACCCTAACAGAGACGTTTCAAGAAATGTTTATTCTGTCAATTGAGGTTTGATTGCTACTGTTGTTTTGCTAAGCTTTTATTTATTTGTTTTCCTTATCATGTTATTGCCTTGTTTAGATAGCATCACGGGCGCTCGACTTTGTACGAAAAGCCAAGACATGGACCGGGCGCAACGTACCCATGAACTCACCCGGAAGAGTTGGAGAGGGCCTCCAAGAGGATCTCTGAGCATGATGGGGAGAAGGCCCAAGTGGAGGTGAAAAAAGTTGAGCATGCTCGAGGTGCGAAGAGGTTGAAAAGAAGGTTGAAGAGCTTGTTTAGGCCCATGACCAACTTTAGAAGACCGTTTTGCACAATGAGGCGGATATCTCTCAAGCTATATGAAAGTACAACAAAGGGATGCTTGACCTAGCTATGGATGATCGGGAATACGAGTAGAGGGTTTTCGAGGTATGCAAAGCGTGTTCTTAAGATTTTGAATATACTCATTTCGAAAGGCTTATCCTCAGTAACGATGCCAAAAACCTTGTTCCCCACTTTTCTACTGATAAAAGTTCTAAATATGAACAGGTGTTGTCAGTACCGATTATCAAATAGAAAATGATGATAGCTACAAGTATATAGTTGCAATGTAGTTTTAAAAGATATTGATCCCATAGGGAAGGAATTCATTTCTAAGGACCAACTAGAGTTATGGAACAAAAGAAATAAGATAAATTGTTGGGTTGGATGATAGACTGTTGAATAGACAGATGCATGAATAGATCAGAGAAGATGTAAACTATATGGATATTTGATAGGGTTCGTTTCGGACCTATCTTTCGATCAATTTCGGTGTAAAGCAGGACGTAATTCGATAGCATTTTGGGTGTTTAGTTTCATGTTTGCATTGGTTTGCATTTATTTTGGTTTTTAGTTACTTTGTTAGATTTT
>CATIWQ010851375.1:0-15610 GCA_949673415.1 Euphorbia schlechtendalii | reverse complement strand
TTCTATTTCAAAATTTATGATATGTCTATGTGTCATAACGAGTATTTCATTTTGCGTCATTTATATTAATCAAGTTATATGCTTTCGAGTTAACTTTAAGAGTGATTTCGGGGTTAACAAGATTGTGTATAATCACTGGATCTATGATTATAACACTATTTAGTGAGCCAACATTTTTGGAATGGTAACTTGCTAAATATGGCTATGTGAGAGTGACCCACACTAAGCATAGTATTATTGTTATCCAGGTTCTTATAAGTGTCATAATTCATTTACCCTAGATCTAGAAAAGTCATTTCATGTGTTGCTCTATAGTGAATTATTGAATATTTGGGTGTCTAGAACCGTGTTTGTTGAAGTTATCTAGTGTATGAAATCTTCTTAATGATTTTGCATGTTTTTCTCTACTATACTTATTCTTAGGGAATATCTATATAATTAACATCTTCTCTAATCTGTTCATGCATCTGTCTATTCATTAGTCTATTATCCAAACCCTCCAATACAATTTATCTTATTGCTTTTGTTCCGTAACTTTAGTTGGTCCTTAGAACCGAATCTGTTAAATTAGTCCAGTGTACATAATATCTTTGATGATTTTACATGTTTTCTTTGCTATACTTGTTCGTAGGGATAATCTATACCGATTTATTATACTCTAATCTATTTATACATTTATTTATTTATTTACCATCATATCCCAACAAACCCAAAAATAATAAAATTATCTATTTTATTTTCTTTGTTCCGTTACTCTTGTTGGTCTTTAGAACTAGTTCCTTCCCTGTGAGATCGATATCTTTTAAAACTACATCGAAATTGTATACTTGCAGTGTTCACCATTTTTCTATTTTGATAAGCGTTATTGACAAAACACCTATTCGTATTTTGAACTTTTATGTAGAAAAGTAAGGAATAAGGTTTTTGGCATCATCACCAAATATAAGCCCTCAAAATAAATAAAGTCAAAACCTTGCGATCATGCTTGCAGGTCTACAGCCAGCTAGCATGCATGGGCTTTCCTAGTACACTAGAGGCCCCCGAGCTTTTCAACTCCCAAGGTAGCTGTGCAGGCCCCACTCTGAACATCCCGTGTTCGTTTGGGGCTGACTCGCAATAGGAAAAATTCCTTGCTCCGCTCCGTGCATTTTTTCCTATTTTTCTCTGTATTTCCTTTATTTATTAATTTGGTCTAACCAATCAATAATTCTTCAAACGAATTTGACAACCAAATATTTTCGGCGTAGACCTAGTCTATAGGTTCTTTACTTAGTCTTGTAAAGACTCAAAGTGTGTGACCTCGTAGGATCGCAAAGTATTGAGCTACTAGAGGTTAACCTAAACTTGGCTTCTCATTTAGGAACCTTTAAGCTCAATGTTCTAGAATGATATGGAACCCAATAGCTCTAGACGATCAAATGGGCTATCTAGCAAAGGTGTTTGATCCCCCAATACATGGAACGTTACATGCTTGTGACTTAATCCGGTTTTGTAGTAGTAACCAATACAATACACTACTTCCATTAGGTTAAGTACCATCCAGTTTATTGAGCTCGGATTAAGTGTCAGCTCATGTAATAGCCGCAGCTATCTTGGAATTAGACTTGTTCATGAAGAACATCACTCATCCATTATGTATCAAGATTGACTACAAATCCGTTCTATCAATCTTATACTCTGATAAGAGGTTTATGAGTGTGCACTTCAACAAGGGGCCCTAAGGTACATCTCCCACTATATCACTATATCAAGAGCGATGGATCCCATCTTGACCACTTGGCTTACCAACATGTGATCATCATTATACCCGTAATCACCCGTATCATCCTGATCGCTAGGGTATGAAAAAGTATAACCCAAAGTATAGCAACTCCTACACAAGGTAACCAGTATCTTAAGTCTAAGGATACTTGTAGTGCTACTACAATAAGACATGACACCAACACATGGATATAGTTATTTTTGAGCGTCTGTCTTATAGCGGTCTCTAATGTATTACCCGAATACATTCATGTGTTAACTCTAGGTACTACCTTCAGCTTATGAGATCGGCTGCTTAGATCTAATCCAAGGAGTAAGCCTACACATCCTAGTCCGTCCATTCCATTGATGTCTAATCTCATTGAAACTATGACTAGGGATATTTAGATTATTCACAGTAACAAATACGTGCAATTCTCGCACCACATAGCTCCCACTATGTCCTTGTACTTTTACTCTATGAAGTAGTCACAGACTTTGTTTTATCAATGTGCATATATATAATACTATACATATATGACACCAGCGAGATACATATATAAATTGAAAACACTGATAAGCAACAAAGATACCTTAATTATTATTATTATTATTATTATTAATCCAAAACCATTTATACATTATAACTAATTAAGATATATTGCCCTAATTGTAACTAGGACATACATCATGTTGAATAGTTACTACATTGTTAATTGATCTAAATGACTTTCTAGCTTGCATACCACGTTGACAAGATGAGAAAAGCCTATCTTTCTTGAAGCTGATAATGGGTAAACCCACAGATAAATGCTTTTTGTCCAATTTTGAGAAAATGTTCATATTTATATAACCCAACCTTCTATGCCAAAGCCACAAACTTTCCTCAGATACGAGACAAACATTAGTGGAGCCAGAGGATAATTCAATTATATACAAATTATTAATTGTAGGAGTAAAGAGAATAGTAGAACCAATCTTACAACTAATAAATGAGCAACCTGTTGAGTTGAACGTAACTTTTCCGCCCTTGTCACAAAATTGAGCTATGCTAAGCAATTTGAACTTAAGTCCTTTGACAAGAGATACCTCTTAGATTAAAGGAGAAACACCAAGTGTGCCACTTCTAACAATCTTGCCTTTTTGGTTATCTCCAAAGTTGACACTTCCATTTCTTTTACGCTTCAATGAGATGAACTGAGTTTCATCTCCAATCATATGCCTCAAGAAACCACTATCCCTATACCACACTCCAGTGTTATCAGCGGATCTCTGGCTCACCTGCAAAATAGTTATGATTTCTTAGGTACCCATGCTTATGAGTTAGATCCTCCTTTGTTAGTAGTGCTTAAATTACTCTAGTCATACTCATCGTAATAACCATTTTTATCCATGTATAAGATAGTCGCATGTTTAGCCTTCCCACAAAAGTCACACAAAAATTTTGGTTTAGGCTACTTGATTTCTTCTTTGGAGAAGATTTCTTATCCTTTTTAGAATTGCGAGTTTGGTTATTCAGAGTTGGAATGTTTGTTGGAGGAGGAACTCGTTCCTTCTTCAAAGCTGTTACCTTAACAATCGACTCATCTAATTGCATAGTGAGCTTGCTATTAAATCCTTTATGATACTTAGGTTTTGCTTGAAGAAAGCGGATATCAAGGGATAAGGAAGTAATAGTGTCTTCCTGATCCTCAATTCTCCTCACTAGCTCCTTGATGTTGTTTACCAATTTATTAGTCAGCTTCATAAAATCAGAGAGTACCTAGGTGAACACTTCTATTAACAAAAGGGTTTTTAGAATGTACCTCAGCTTGGGTGCTTTTCTCTTTTTTCTTCTCAACATTTGAGTCAACAGTGGAATGATTGCTATGAGCATGGGATTCTGTAACAGCTCACGCGTTTGATGATGATGGATTTTCAGGATTTAATCCTTGAATCTCAAAATTTTCGACTATCTGACGATCTTTAAATGAGAGTTTTCCTCGTCAAAACTAACCTTAGGTAGACTTTGTAAATAAATTAGACAGACCTTAACTAGGTTTTTTGGAGCTCTAAATAAATATTTAGAGTTACCAAAATATATTTCAGGCCCTAAACAAATATTTATGATCATAAATAAATATTTCAAAGAACCAAAATAAGTTAAAATAATGATAATAATAGTATAAAATAAAAAAATTAAATAAAAAACTTCGAGAAATGTCATGTTTGCTAGGAGGACTGGCATGTCACACTGGCAGACATGCCGTCCGCCTGACGAACTCATCGGAAGTTTATTCCCATTATTTAAAGGCGAATTTTTCTGAAAAACGAGGGGAGAAAATTTTTTAAAAACAATAGAAAAATTTTGATAAAAAAGATGAAAAGTTTTGACAATGACCAAGAATTTTTCAAAAAAATGGAATCAACATTTTTTACACACTTTGTTTTATTATCTTTCATCAATTTTCAAATATTTTTGGGTAATTTCGGGTCTAAAAATAATTTAGTTTGCGAATCCCATTGTTTCTAAACAAATTTTTTACACAACCAAAAGGAGGAGCATTCCTGGAGATCCATCGGATTAGTTGAAGTGGATTCACGCCGAAAGAGTAAGCCTCTGAGTTCCTAGAGTTACTTTTCTTGTGCTTTCTATTTTATTTTCTTCTAAATTCTGTCCTAAGATTTATTTTATTCTTTTATTCAAGCATTATTTTATTTAATTATTTATTTTATTGTCGAAGTTCATCAATGTACATGTTAGAATACCCCCATGAAAGGAATTAAAATTATTCAGGATAACAAACCTTACCTTTTTGCCATGCTATCATTTTCACTAAATAAATATGAGCAACATATCTGTATATGAAAATGAACCATTTTTCATAAAACAAGAATTTTTAAAACATTTCGATATTTTAAATAAGGCTGCACGGGTCCCCAATTTCAAATCGAACATACTTGCAAATATTTGTGTTGTGCAATAACACTTGTGCTAACCTTTATGGATGTAGGTAAATTAGGTTAGATGTATGCCTAAGATTTTATTTTTTCCTTCTAGTATTGCAAATTTAAAGGATTTAATTTATAGATTAGGTGGGCGGTTGCATCTCCCGAGGTTCTGTAATTATTTATTTTATTTTCTTATATTTATTTACTACTTTATGTGTGTGTGTGTGTGTGTGTGTGTGTGTGTGTGTGTGTATATATATACATATATATTGCTTTCCACATGCGTGTTAAATCATATTATAAACATGAAAATGACTTAAGTTCAAATATGCAAAATTAAGAAATGAGATTTTCTATAAATGTAATTTAATATGATCCAATAAAAAGTAAGCAACTTATCCTGAACCTGAATCTCTGTGTCTTAGTGGGTTGTCCCCTAGACGTTAAGCCTCACATGACTTTAATTCCTGGAAGAGGTTATCCAGGTGGCAACTCTAAACTATGAGACAATGACTTTGGATTTTGACGATATAAATTGATTTCATTTTCTCTTTTCAACCTTTTGGGTCCCTAGCCCTATATTTTATTTTATTAAAAACACCCCGGTTGACTGCGCATATCACCTAGCGCACTCTCACCCCATCCCATCCGTGTCATCCGCTCATAGTGGTGACTTCGCTGGAAATAATTTTCGTAAGATTTTTTTAAAAGGTTTTAGATCTTGGATAAGTGCCTAAAATTGTTGATCTCATTATTCCGTATTTTCTTAATTATGACATATTCATAATATCACATTGTAGTAGAGGGGATTATCCCATAAATCTAGGGTGCCTTATAACCACAAAGATTACTCTTCTACAACTATTCCTCCTTGAGAAAAGAGAGTACATGGAGTAAGTGGAGCACTTGTTTCCATACTACATTTACCACCTTTGTTCGAACCTATTTGGGAAGAGGATTGAAGTGTATCTTAGTGAACAAGAAGCATCTACGTCAACAAACCAAACGCAAACCTCATATAGATAAGCTGTAGGCATTTTCTCTAGGGTGTTACCTAAAAACTTAATTGCATTATATTTTTCTTACAAGTGCTGTGTTGGTTCGAAACAACTTAATATTAACAGAAGGGGGGGTGAATGCTTTACTTAGTTCTATTTTAGATTTTATAAAAATATTTCTCCTAGTTCAGTTTTTAGATGCGTGCTGAGTGAAACGTGCTGAGTTGGGTCTAAAAACTATAAACTGCTTAGATTCGCTGGCACATTTTATCTTCCATCGCTGCTGAGTATTTTACTCAGCCCGAATTGGTTTTTTCAAGTAAAACTCATAAAACGGAGAGAATGATGAATGAGTGAAACACAATAAAGACAAGCGACAAAGGTTAGAACTTTAACACCTAAGATTTTATCCTGGTTAGGCCCCTAGCCTACCTCTAGTCACCATATTCCTTTCCAAGATTTAATCCACTCGTGTTTTCCTTCCTTCCTTAGGCAGAGAAGCCTTTACAAAGGGTAGACCCTATGATAGAAAGTACCTTCCTTTCTAACTACCACTCAAACACAGTTTTAGTACCCTTCCTAAACTGTCACTCAGGTTTTTTAATAAGATTTGCGAATAGAGGATTTCAACTTCTAGAAGACGTTGAATCCTTTACAATTTTAAATCTAAAGTGATTTCTCTCTATTATAAACTATTATAAACTAATTAAATGATTTGTGTTTTCTTTGATTGCTTGATCTAGAATTTCTGAAAGCTGGGAATATTTGCCCATTATTTCAACTCTCAAGAAATTCGAGGTGATTCACCAAGTATGAACATCTACTTTAGTCTTCTATTCATACTTGAAACTCTTGGAAGTAGCAGTTGCAAACTTGTCATTTTGACTTTGTCTTCAATTTCTCTTCTCTTCATATCTTTCGAATTTTCCTATTTGAAACAAATTGCAGGATGTTAAAAGATAGAGATTTTGAACATTGAGGCATAAGATGAATGCATCAAAAACTCATTTTCTTCAAGCAATCTGGTTCTAATAGAGAGGCACGCGAGATGCAACATGGAAGCTTGTAATTTGTTGACTTGCTGATGTTGCAAAGTTGCACAGGGAACTAAGAAACAATGCATGTTAGAGAATTCCTTTTATCTTGGACTTTAGTGAGGATTCTCCAACATTTCGTACTGATACCTTTTTATTTAGAGGACCACTTGAATATCTTCTTTAATTTAAGCACCTTTTCTCCTAAAAAGCATCAAAGGAATATTCTGTTCCATGTAGAAACCGTTAAACCCATTTGTGTCATATATTTTTCTAAGTGTTAGTTAACTCAGCTTTCATAACAAAAAGATAACTCAGCTTTGTTGAGTCTACATCTTGTAAACTATGTAGTACTAGGCTGAACTTAGCTTTTCTTACTCTAAGCCATAACTTAATTAATCGCATAGTAAACTGAGTTGTTTTCCCTTAAACAAACTCAAGTAAACTTGATTAATTAAGAGACTACTTAGTACTCAATTAATTTCGTTATCCTAGACAATTTGTCATTTTCAAAATGTTTTAAGTACTATGAAGTATTATTAACTTGGGTTCAACAAGATGAAAAAAACTTAGGATAGAGACTAACCAAAAACCCTACGCACTAGAGTTGTATGGTTGGAAGATTGAACATTGCATGCTATGTGTTATATGTTTACTACATTCGATTCATCATGAATTGTACAAATGTGTCATGCTAATCATGAATCTTAATGCAGACACTTGAACGAACACACTCATGATACTAAAGCAATGTAAAACAAAGCATGTTCTCAATGTCATGATACCAAATCAGTGTCACATACACTTAGGGTTAGTCGACAATCGAGATCGTATCACCCTAGGAAAACATAAACCAATAAGAACAATGGAATCATTTACCCCTTTGAACGTGATGTCCACTTAAGATCTGACTCTTCGCCCATATGGGGCGGACATACACTGATTTTTGCGTAATGTCCACTCTACGTCCAACCCTTAGCCCGTACAGGGAAAATATACCTTTATACCTGAATTTTTAGGTGATTTCCACTTGGCATCCGAATCTTAGCGCTCACGAGGCAATTACATACCAAACATCTTCCCCTATGAGATGTCCACTTAACATCTAAACTCATGGCCCCAAACGGAGCAAATACATACTCAAAAGATGTTCTCCCACATAGCTTGATGTCCATATTGACATCCAAACCTAAGCCCATGTAGGGAAAACTTATTTCAAAAACCTTACCCTACCAACCTTCGAGATGTACACTTGACACCCGAACCATTCGCCTGCATGAGGCAATTACTCATGCATCACCACATACCTTTTTAATATTGATGACCACACTAGTACCCAAAACCCTGACCTAATTGGTCAAAATAATCAATCATCCATACAGTAGTTGTTTTCATGCACTCTAGATTTTATTTTAATTAGATTTCTTCATGGTATGTCGCACTACTTACCCGAAATCAATTTGACCACTTCATTCCATGAGATCTAGTCACAGTATGAAATCTCAAACTATTGACTTATTACCACACTGTTAACTTGGTCACCTCATTTCATTTACACCACTCATATTACAATATCACATGGACGTTGTGCAGATCTCAAATCCACTCCTAAAGGCTGGGTTTTTTATTTTCACATCTTTTCATTTCATCTAATGACTAACCGGTTTATTTCAAATGTATTGACAAACACATAATTTATTTCACATCATAGAACATTAACCCTTGGGAATGTAGCCATAACATTGACATCTCATACATTTTCATCATGCATCATGAATCCTATGTGCATGGTCTCATTTTCTACTTGTGTATCAAGGGTTTGTAAATGGTCTGCTCGCCCGCTTGGTCCCATTTCTTCAATCATGGACAATTTGGAGGGGATTCCATACATTGACTCAAGTGAAGACTCGGGTTTAAATTCAGATTCAGTTTAACATGCATCTTTCAATTTTGATCGAACAGATAGCATACCTTATCTACAAGAAGAAGTTGCAGGGGAAAATCACCCCCTTCTTATGGGACATAATCCTCAATAGACACCTCAATTGAGCATGAGCGCCGAATTTGCAACTACCTTGAATTCCCTTACAAAAAGTTATCAACTAACATCAATTATTTGTCAACATGCCAGGCCAAGTCAGCTTGAAGAAAGGGCTCATGATGTGGTGTCCAACCCAGATGTCACCCTTAACATCGATGGTCCGACTAGTCAGCCTAGAGTAAGGGGACCTTTTCATATGGCACACCTAGCTCATAACACTACTCCTCCTACCTTCTACAAATTTGGGGCTGGACAAGGTTAGTCGAATTAGAATCAGGCTTAAATTGGTGAATTGGGATATAATTTTGCAAATCCTTTTGAGCAGCAATCGGAGAATCAGTTCTTTCTGAGATAACCTAATCAATTAATGTTTGCACCAGAATCATTTCAGTAGGCTGAGCAACCCATGGCAGTGACAAACATCTGACCCTCTTCAAGCTATATCCTTCTCATTTAGGGTTATCGAGGTGTGGCTCAACAATCTACTCTTAGTTGGAGTACGCCAGCTTCCTCACAATTCTAGGCTATCCTTTAACTGCCTAACTTTGAGGTAACTCCCAAGGGAACTACCTTTCCCTAGGGGTAGTATGGCTTCTATCCAAGCACTGGAAATGCTATTCTCTAACAAATGGACATGGTGGAATTGTGGTAATAGTTATTGGTCACTCACGGTGGCCATCTTATGCCAAGTTAAATTAATACATACCCTAAACAGTCGACAAATCAGGGATGATGATATCTTGCCACCAAACTTTGTGATACCACAGTTTGAGAAGTATGTGGGTTCTGGAAACCTACATGCTCCTTTAGCACATGACCAAATAGTGATGATTGAGGGTGAGCATATGAATGATGTCCAAGCTTATCATTATCACCTTGGGCAACCCAGTCAATGAATGGTATAGTCTCCTTCCGCTGAACGTAGTTTATGATTGGAATAGTCTTCCTCAGGTTATGATTGGCCATTATGGTTTCAATACTCAAATGGTAACCATAATGCAAAATTTGGAGGCTGTAAGAAGGAGGGTGAGAACTTCAAATCTTACTATGAGCATTAGATGGCTACACAAGTCAGGTTTTAGGCTCGTTTGAGCCTATCAGAGATGATAATCCAACTTATAAATGGTGCATTTCCATGTTACAGAAGCAAGCTTGGGCTTGAGGTTTTTTCCAGTTTTTAAGAAGTATTTGATCAGGCAGAGAAGATGGAGTATTTCAAATCCATGGACAAACCTGTGGGAAAGCCCACCAAAGGGACTAGTACGAGAAGATGACTGCTGAATGATAAGGCTAATGATGTAATAATTAGTTCTTAAAACCTTGTTTTAGCAACTCTACCCATGAGGCTCTCAAAATTTTTGAATGTATTGAATTTTTTTACTCGCTTGATATCATATAGATTGACATCACGCATTCTCATAAACATGCGCATAATGTTTTTAGCATATATGACACATCATTTCATGAAATTAATTTGGGTATAAATGGATCTCATATGATTATAATAAGTTCAAATGATTTGAATCTTGAGGAAAAGTGAGATAAATACTGGTACTTAAACAACGCATGATAGCATTTGCCTAATCCTATGAAGATGTGAGGTCGACAGAAAGATCGTTAAACACAGAACCTCAACTGACTATGAAGTCAGTCAAGAAAAAGTCTAAGTGATTGAAATTAGAATGGGCTGAAAAGTCAAGATAAAGGTAACATAACGAATTGAAGTTAAGTTCCCCAAAATAGTAAAACAACTAGCTTGATGGGCTGACATAATGCTAGTGCCAAAGACACAATTAAGGAATTTGATCTTTGAGCATGCCAACAACTCCATTGCATGGCTCACCATTATTTGTGGGCCCACCATTACATTGTTGAAGGATTCCCATTGAACGTAAACTGTTCACCCTTGATGGAATCATGCTAAATTTGATACACCCACCAGATATGAAGCCTCTGATCCCTAATATATCACCTATTCTCTATTTGAATGTCAAGGAATTATTAGTAAGGACAATAATTGAAGATGATTAAGCACCATTTCTCATCATCACGTATACCTCAAGCTAGCAAAGTAGCATGAGCACCAATCGATAAAAAACGCATGGACGTGGATGACAACCTATCTATTAGTCAAATTGACCTAGACAGGCACAATCGCTATCATGTATAGGTGAAAGAAATAAGTTGGGTAAAAAGCAGTACTAACAAATAAATTTGTAATTAGCCTGTTAATTAACACTCTATTAAGTGAGTAAAAATTTTGAAAAGGAAAAAGAATAGTCCGCTGAGTTGAAAACTCGAAAAGGGCAGCTCAAGAAAAACTTAGGACATCAAGAGAAAAACAAGCACATTGATTAGAAAACTTGAAAGGGCTAATCGATGGCAGGAGTCAAATCTTTTGAAACATTAATAACCCTGTTAAGTTCATCAATGAATTGTCATTCTGGTTGAATTTTTATTCATATGTTTATCTTGATTACTAGCATGCTAACGGTAGAATATCGCAAGTTTACATCCCATCACATCATGGTTCAATAAAAAATAAAAAAAAGAAAAAGAAAAGAAGAAAAGATGAGTCTACTAGATTGAAAACCTGAAAGGGCGGTCCAAGCAAAATTTAAGACAAGGTTCGATAGATTGAAAACCTGTGAAGGTGGTCTATGTAGAAATTAGAACCAAAGAAATATCAAATTCATCATCTCATCTTCGGAATGGCACAAGGCATCATCTATCACCTCCAGAACTTAAGGCGAATATCCTTTGACAAGAAGTAACTTACAATACTTCAAGTCAAAAAGCTTCCAAGCTCTCATTAGCAACTTCAAAGTGAACATCACCAACATGGTTCTAGATCAACATTAACATCACTAACAACATAACAAAGAAGGAAATCTAGATCCTCTTCAAACCATATTCAAGCTTTGAACTCGACTTTGATTCATCCATAAAATTGAACTTCAACTCGGACCCATGGTCATCATCACTCTGAAGGAGCTATCGATAGTAAGGTAACCATGGAAGGGGCACCCATGCACCAACACAAAAGGATATCGAATGGGAACCCTCCAAAAGGCTCTTCATATAATGACGCTTCTATGATCAGTCGGACCCCCAATGCTCCAATGCCCACAACACCTGCAATAGATAAATATACATCATGCGATGAATATTATTCATGCATAAAATCATGCATACATTACATATGCATCATGTCACTTAAAGGTAAAGACGATGCCAAACTGAGTCCTTAAAAAAAACTCCACCTCCACTTGAGGAGACTACAAGCATCAAAGAGGTGTCAAAGTAGCACACCATTAAAATTAAAAAGGACGATGGCCCACTCAAACCTAAAGTCAATTTAAGCCTACTTAGGCTCGATTCCAGTAACATTGCAGCATCATAAAATCCTCCTAACACAACGAAGTGGTCTTTAGGAAATGGTCAAATCTTCATCAAACTCATCAAATTTATTTCTTCATCATGTTTTAATTTTTTATTGAAGGGGAAAATTTTTTTTACTTCGCATAAACTCAATAAAATAATTAAAACATGCAGCATAAAATGTAATTACATTATACTTTTATCTGATTTGTCATAGGAAGCAAGTCGACATCCTACCAAGGAAATTCAAAATATAACCAAAGAAAGAAATAGTTATCTCAACTTTTCGAACTCAATGACTGAAAAAGGAAATAGTCTCATTGAGGACATCCAAACAAAGAAATGGTTGGACATCCCTCTCCCATGGGTCGCCTTTCAAATGGATTCAAGCAACCTACTCCAGCAATTCCAACGGTTAAAGCCAATTGAAGGTCAACTCACAAGGGGTAGACAATGAACACAATTGAAGAAAGAAACGGTTGCCTATCCCATAGTGGATTATTAAAGGGATGCCGCAGAAGGAAATGGCCAACACGCCCACAAGGGGCATCAACAATCAAGGGATTCTAAAGAAAGAAATGGTCAATCTCGTGGGGGTACGGTGCTAGAATGGAAGGTCCATGTCAACATTGATCAAGGACAAAGAAATTACCAACCACACCACTCAGGTATTTTCTCAATCCCTTCGCTCCATTTCGTGTGATCTGAATTGTCTATAACCAGTAGAGATCACACGAGGGTAGCTGTGAGCACATGATTCTATACCAGCTCGCGTGTTCGATGATGATAGTTTTTCAGGATTAATCCTTGAATCACACAAGTTTTGACTATCTGATGATCTTCAAATGGGAGCTCTGCTCATAAAACCTAACCTTAGGTAGACTTTGTAAATAAAATAGACAAACTTTAACTAGGTGTTTTGGAGCTCTAAATAAATATTTTGAGTCACCAAATTATATTTTGGGCTTTAAATAAACATTTAGGACCATAAACAAATATTTATAGACCTGAAATAAGTTAAATAATAATAATAATAAAAGAAAAAAATTATAAAATAACCCTTGGAAATGTCGTGTTAGTCCAGCGGACTAATAGTCTGCCTGGTGGACTAGCATGTTTGCGTTGGGCGGACATGCAGTCCACCGGGTGGACTCACCGCTAGTTTATTCCTCATATTGAAAGGGGAAATTTTTCAGAAAAATGCAGGGAGAAATTTTTTTAAAAAAATACCGAAAAATTTTAATAAAAAAACTAAAAAATTTTGACAAAGACCAAGATTTCTTTAGAAAACAGAATCATCTTTTTTTACACACTTTGTTTTATTATCTTTCATCTATTTTAAAATATCTTTGGGCAATTTCGGGCCTAAGAATAATTTAGATTCTGAATCTCATTGTTTCTAAACAAATTTTTACACACAACCAGAAGAACAAGTAGGATTCCTGGAGATCTAACGGATTCTTCAAAGTGGACTCATGCTAAAAGGGTAATCCTTTAAGTTCTTAGAGCTACTTTTTCTTTTGCTTTTTGTTTTACTTTCTTCTAAATTTTGACCTAAGATTTATTTTATTTTTTTATTCAAGTATTCTTTTATTTGTTTATTTATTCATTTAGTTTATTTATTTAATTGTCGAAGTTTCTCATTATACATGTTAGAATACCCCCACGAAGGGAATTAAAAGTACTTTCGAATAACAGACCTCACCCTTTTACCATGCAATCATTTTCACTAAATAAAATGAGCAACATATTTGTATTCAAAAATCAGTTTTTCATAAGAATTTTTTAAACATTCAGATATTTTAAATTAGGCTGCATGAGTGTCCTCAATATCAAATTGAACATACTTGCAAATATTTGTGTTGTGCAATATCACTTATGCTAACATTTGTAGATGCAAGTAAATTAGGTTAGATGTATGCCTAGGATTTTATTTTTTCCTTCGGGTATTGCAAATTTAAAGGATGTAATTTATAGATTAGGTGGGCGGTTGCATCCCTCGAGGTTTCGTAATTAATTTTTTATTTTTCCAGTATTGATTTACTACTTTATGTATGAATCTATTGCTTTCAAGATGCACGTTAAATCATATTATAAACACAAAAATGACTTAAGTTCGAATATGCATAATTAAGAAACGTGATTTTTTCTAGATGTAATTTAATGTGTTCCAATAAGAAGTAAACAACTTATCTCGAACCAGAAACTCCGTGTCTTAGTGGGCCGTCCCCCGAATGTTAAGATCATAGGACTTTCATTCTTGGAAGAAGTTATCCAGGTGATGACTCTAAACTACGAGACATAGATTTTGGATTTTGACAATCTAAATCGATTTTGTTTTCTCTTTTCAACATTTTGAGTCTGTGACCCTATATTTTATTTTCACAAAAACACCCTGGTGGACTGCGTCTATCACCTAGAGCGCACTCAGTCCATCGCATCTGTGTCGTTCGCTCACAATTGCCATTTGAGGCTGAAGCTGAGCTCTCATCCTAATCTGCATCAATTTCCATCAAGCAAGGTTGGAGGAATCGATTGCTTCTTCATCAGAAGATGAAAATTCTTTAGAGTCGATCCATGTGGCAGCAAATGCCTCAATTTTTTTTCCTAAACTCCATCTTAAATTTTTCATTCATTAATTTAGGACAAGACTATTGGATATGACTTTTTCTTCATAGCCAAAGAACTTGATGTCTTTGCTGTAATCTTTTTTTTTTGTTCTTCCTCAACTCCTCTTCTATGCTAAGTTGGCTTGTTTTTGCCAGGATACTTTTTCTTGTTGAATTTCCCATCTTTCTTCATGAAGCACTTGAATCTTCCAGTGGGAAGTGCCATTTGCTCATTCGAATCATCTTTTGTACTTTCATTGATTGAGTCAGCTTTTAGGATAATAGCTTTGTCCTCCTCCTTACATTTGCTCTTCTTAGAGTTATCATCATATTTTCGCAAGGACATTTCCTGAGTCTATAAGGTGCTTATTATCTCATCATAGCTATAGGTCACCAAATCATGAGCCTCATCGATCACGCTCTTCTTTGCATCCCACTCCTTGGTGTTCCCCACTTTTCTACTTATAAGTTTAATAGTTTGTTTACAAGATTCGGTTATATATCAACGGTGCCAAAAACTTGTTCACGTAAAATATAGGTGTTGTCAATACCCCTTATCAAAATAGAAAAATGATGATAACTGCAAGTATACAGTTGCGATGTAGTTTTAAAAGATATCAATCCCACAGGGAAGGAATAGTTCTAAAGATCAACAAGGAAGATAAAATAAGAAAATAAAATAAATTTGATATTTTGGGTAGGAGGGTTAGAATGAAGAATGAGTAAATATAGGTATGAAAGATTAGAGAATCTAAATATATAGATTTTCCCTACGAAATAAGGATAGCAGAGAAAACATGAAAGTTCAACAAAGATGTTACGCTTCACTGAACTAATCTAACAGACTCGGTTCTAAATATTCAGATGTTCAATTAT
>CATIWQ010851261.1:0-31140 GCA_949673415.1 Euphorbia schlechtendalii | reverse complement strand
TTTAATCGGCTTGTGTTTTAAAAATTGCTAGTTAAAGCCTTTTAAACTTATTACTCCCCCGTCTACTAAATATTGTTATTTTAGAAGGATTTCGTTATCTCTTTTTTATTATCATTTTATATTTCTAAGATGTTTTTTTTCAAGTTTTCCAATCCTACCCATATTAATTTGTTCAACTTCCAAGATAATTATATTCTAATGTTCAATAACAAGAGAAGACTATAGGTCAAATTGTTTTTATTGAACAAATTAATAGTCTTGAAAATTGAATAGGACATTTATGAAAGGATAAACTAGTAAATCATCTCATTTAGTTAGTTGTTATCTTAAAAACTGTGAATTAGTTAAAACGATAATATTTAGAAGACGGAGGGAGTAACTATTATTAGTTTTCTCCTCAATTTTAAAAAATATTTAGTAGCCCCTTAAATTTCATAAAAGTGCACTCGTTAGTTCTTTAGTGTAAGTATCACACTCTGATTGAAGAGAGAAATATAAAAATTTAACATCTTTGAAAGGTCAAATAAATTATAAAATAACACGTATCATTTAAAAAGATTGATATATGTACTTTACCAAATTTAGGAGGTTGGGAACATTGTAGTGAACATCGCTGTAGACCAGAATTGCTTGAACGTAACTTCAATTTATACACAATTAAAAAAAGGTGAAGGTCGAATTAGAATAGTCAAATTACAATTTGATGCTTTGAAAAGTTGCACTGAACTAACTTTTGAAGAGTATGCAGGTTGGCTGAAACTAATTCCTTGGAAATTAATTATAACCATGTAATAACTTTCATCAGTTAATATTATAGATTATCTGTTTACTCATAATTATCTCCTTCGAACATCTATTTTATTTAGTAAGCTAAAAAAGATAGTAGCAGTTCTCAGTTTTTGACATCAACATTCTCACCAATCACCACCTAATATATAGATTTATTATCACTAGATATTTTATTATTTACAATTAACATATATAAAGATGTTTATAGCATAAGGTGAGAAGTTTGAGCAGACTACATTTGACTTGCACAAAACATGGTGTTTCCATTAATTATTAAAGTGTTTTACGATTATGAACTTGTTTGTCCCCAAAATTTGAAGATGCCAAATGCTTTTAAACCTTACATAAATTACCCAATACTACTAAAACTACTGGAGACATAAAACAATCCATCTTAGACAATTGTTATATCACAAGCAGTGGGAAATAAACATGCCCTTCAAAATGTTTTTAAATACACAGAAGGGATCAGAAAACAAGCAAATCATAAAATATTTGATACAAAAACAAATCAAGTTTATTCGAAACACATAATCAATTAACAAATTGGAAGGGGAGCACCATTCCATTCCTTGAGGCAATCCATCAATGGATCAATGATCTTGCCTTGGCACATTGCACTGAAAACCTTATCGAATTCCTCTCCAGGTGACCGAACTTCATCCCCAGTAAGCAGGCCAGTGTGAAGTTCCTCCCTCACAAACTTATAAAGTGGATAAGATCTACATTCCTTGATCCGGTTCGGGATCGGTGCATTCCCGCTCTCATATGCACCTCTGGCAGCCTCTACTTCTTTCGGCAAAAGGGTCTTCAATTCATCCTCGAAAGCCGCGATCTTTTGGAAGATCGAAGTGTTAGCATTCTTCTCGTTGTCACCATTAATCAACGCATGGTCTACAATAACTTGCCTCAGCTTTTGCATCAATGGATAGGTCGAGCTACACGGGTCATCGGCGTACGCGAAAACATACTCGCGGTCCACCACTTTGAGGAGGTCCTTCTCGCAGAATCTCGAAGGGTGCAACTCCCCGTTTGCCCCTGTCGTCAACACCCTTTTTGCCACCTGGCTCACCGTGTTCTTAACCGTTTGCCTCAGGTTTTCCTCCATGTGCCTCAAGTCGATCGCTTGGCAAAGCGCTACCAAGAAAGTCGTGGACATGAGCTTCAAGATATCGACTGATTCTTGCGTTTTCCTTGACGAGATTAGACCTAAAGAGTTCACATCCTGGTTGTGCTGCTCCGCGCTTTGGACGTGGCTAGTCACGGGATTCGCGAGGTATTGAAGCTCGGAGCAATACGACGCCATAGCGATTTCGGCCCCTTTGAAGCCGTAATCGAGGCTAGGGTTTCTACCGGCGGTGAGATTCGAAGGCAACCCATTGTTGTAGAAGTCATTGACGAGCTCGCTGAATTGGGCGAACATTAGCTTCCCTATCGATGCGATCGCTAAACGGGCATTATCCATCGACACCCCAATCGGAGTCCCCTGAAAATTCCCGCCGTGCAACGCTTTGTTCCTCGACACGTCGATCAAAGGGTTGTCGTTGACCGAATTGATCTCCCTTTCGATGGATTTCGTCGAGAAACGAATCACTTCGATCTGAGGGCCTAGCCATTGAGGAGAAGTCCTCAGAGCATATCTGTCCTGTTTCGGTTTCTGAAGAGGATCCATTTCATGAACTTTTTTAGCCGCTCTAACGTAATCACTACCGTCTAAAATGTGTTCCATGATAGCAGCGGCTTCGATCTGGCCGGGATGATGCTTCAACTTATGAGTCAAATGGTCGGTAAACTCGGGTTTTCCGTTCATAACTTCGGCGAAAATCGCAGAGAGGACTTCTGATAGAACCGCGAGGATGTTGGCATCAAACAGAACCATCGAGGCTAAACCCGAACCAACAGCAGTGCCGTTGACAAGAGCAAGCCCTTCTTTAGGCTGCAACTCGAAGAAACCCGAATGGATCCCGGCTCGGGAAAAGGCTTCTTGTGCATCGAGGGATTGGCCGTTGGGACCAGTGGCTTTGGAGTTTGGTCGGCCTGTGAGAAGTGCAGCGATGTAGGACAATGGGACTAGATCTCCAGAGGCAGTGATTGTACCGCGGAGTGGTAAGCATGGAGTGATGTTGGTGTTTAAGAGCTTGGTAATTGCTTCCAGGATTTCGAATCGGATGCCGGAATAGCCTTGGAGAAGTGTATTGATTCTTACAATCATTGCTGCTCTCGTTGCCGAATGGGGCAATACGTGACTTGTTTCTGTTCCATTGCCAAAAATTCCAGCGTTCAAGAATCTACACCAAAAGTTGGGTTAATAACTACTATATGCCAAAATCAATTACTGTACATAGAAATTACTAATAAGGCATTTTAAAAAATCAATAAAAAATGAAAAAGTATTGAGTTCGGGGACCATCAGGTGGTTCGAAAATTAGAACTGTGAAATAATTATTGAAGATATGAACACGAAACAACTTTGTGCTACAATAATTTTTTGAGAAATGTTTATATTTAAAACGTTTTTAAATATAATGCTTATAAGTTAACTTTTACTTATAACTATATAAAATATATACGGTAACACTATATTTTAAAGTTGACTTACGAATGATTATCAATGATAAATATGTTGAGTTCTCATAACTAAGCTAAAATTAGTAAAAAATTTCACAGAAATATTATATATCAAAAACATATAAACTCACAAATTTCAAATTCAAATATGCTCAGAAGAAGACATTAATTAGTCGAACAAAATAGGTGACAAGTCTAATAAGAAAAGTCCAACAAATAAATAACCAAATGTAAGAATAAAGAATCTTGATAATATTAGTATTTTCTAATAACTCAAACCCACTAGAAAACAGATTTAAGAAGCGGTTGTTAGGTGATCTATTATAGTCCTCAACTTCAGCAGAGGATTAAAAGTACAAAGATTATTCAGTTAAAGTTCTTTATTTGCCCCGTCGATCATCTATTATTGACCAGTCATAATAAATTAACACAGTTGTCTGAATTAAATTAATTACTAGTATCTGAATACTTGCAGTGGTTACTTTCATCCAGGTACAATAATTCTAACATTGTGTCAATTTAGTACTCTATACGTCAATTTTTTTTTGACAGATGAGTCATGGTTGAATGCTATAGTGGCATTTGACACATGTCATTTTAACAATTTCATCTGCAAATCCAATATACGAGACAATTGGACCCAATCCATGTAGCCGGCTGACTGACTCGTCTGAGTCAACCCGTCCGAGTCAGTTAAAATAAAACATTTGATCAGATTGTGAATAATATGATTATTACCTAATTAGCTCTTTCTGCAAAGCACCACCTTGCTTAGTTCTTCTATGAGAAGTAGCACCAAACCCAGTGGTTACACCATAGCTATCGGTCCCATTATTCATACTATCCATAACCCAATCGCTGCTTGCCTTCACTCCAGCCCGCGCCGACTCAGCTAGCTCAACTCGGATATTCTCGGAACCATTGCTAGCAGCAATAGCTGCAACCTGAGCCACAGTCAAAGTCTCACCGCCTAACTTGACCACAGGCTTCCTAAATTCAGCCACCATCCGTTTCACTTCATCTAAATGGCTACCTTTCATTGAATCAGCAGCCAAACCCCAACTCAACGGGTCATGACTCCGAGTTGCTTCTGAATCAGTACACAAGCCGTTTAAAGATCCGTTTTTGAAGCCATTTTGATGGACTGATTCCATTTCTAAGAAGAACCCAGATAATGAAATGATTGAAATTAATGAAAAAAAACTCGTTAGGAGAGAGAGATTTGAAAAGAGGAAATCTTGGGTAGTAATGAGAAGGATTTCCTGAGGGGAGAAGGAGGGAATAAATGGGTTTAAATAGGGAGCAAGTTTGGTTTCGTTTATGTGTAAAATGGGTAGGTGAGCATAAGGGGGGAAAGAGCGAGAAAAGGTGGGTTGGTTGAGAAGTATTTGTGGCCGTTGATTGGTGACATCAACGGTTGTGATTGAAGATTCGAAGAGATTGGTTAAATTTGACTAGTGGTGGTAATGGTGCATGAAAGAGGGTGTGGTTGGTGAGAAATTGAGAAACAAAATTTGTACTCATTTTTTATGAATTTCAATTAATTATTTTTAATTAAATTAGGTCAAGTTGGTCTCGATCACCGTATATATCACCTAACTCATTATATGTATACTTAAGTATTTTCATTTTATTATTACATTTTCTCATTCACTCAATGATGCAAGGTGATGTCGATAAGAGGAATTGAATAAAAAATAATACGGAATAAATAGAGAAATAAGTAAATTAAAATTAATACAATCACAAACAATATATGAAAATGACTTATAATACAAATAGATTGTATTTTTAAATTATATATATATGTATAATTAAAATTTTGATTTACTTACCGAGTAATACTTTGGTCATATTATTTAAATAAAACATTCAACCAAAAAATTAAAGTTTTTTCTCAGTGTTCATTTATCCAATTTAAGAAACATAATTAAAAAACTATCAACTTGATTAATCCATAGCTCATCAATTTTGGTCCAGCATATGGTTGTTAAGATGAAAAGGAAAAATAATATATCAAATGACACAAATTTTAATTTCTCAAAACCAAACAATTTTTTGGGTGTACCTATTGGTTATGAATTAGATAATCAATAAAAAATAGGCAATTCGATTAAGTTACGGAAATTAATAAATCTTGCGAAGATCAAGATCAGTTGGATTTGTATTCTCTTTAATTTATGGAAAATGATAGAGAACTAAGTAACGTCAGTTTTCATGTGCAATGCACATGTTCTTCCTTTGTGGTCATAAAATTTTTATGACAATGTTTAGTTATTCAAACCTGTGTGTTAGACGCTAGTCGGGTGGTTGGATTCTCTAAAGATTCAGGCAGGAATAAATCGGGACTTAGACGCTAGTTGACGGGATATAGACACTAGATGCATCAGGCGGTGACCCTCAAAATAGCATCAAATGGGTCTAGGCGGGGATTTTTAAAACTGTATTTCAAACACATTGTTTTCAAATAATTAACAAATATATTAACAATGTATTGTTATAATTATTTTAAAAAAATTTATAATGATCAATATAATTTTATTAAAAAGAATATAGTTAGAGTTAAGGCTCTTCACTTCTTTCTTATAAATATATTTAATGAAACATTATTTTGACATGTTTAAAACTAAATTTAAACTCATGATGGTAGATATAAATATTTGAATTCAAACTTATGATAGTAGATATACATGACACATAAATAAAAAAAAAGTCACACTTACCAAATAAATGGGAACATGATTTTTAGCGCACAATATTTAATAAGAAAAAAGCTAAGATGCGTGAAATATTTTTATACTTACTTTATAATAACTATGGTTTTACCTTTATCGTAATTTAAACAAATTTATAAATTATATTCATGATGATGAAAAAATAAAGTAAATAAATAATTTAAATAACTAATGAATAATTACATTATGAAAAAGATATTAACGTATTCATCATTTCACGAAAAAAACTACATCATGTCATTATTTCATGGAGTTATTTTTTCTTTATTTCCAAACATCTATTTATATTGTCAAAAATTGTTCCAGTTATAACCTAACTCTTTCGTATTTACATTTTAGGGTAAAATATAATATAAAGGAGAAACATATATCACAATTGGTAACATTTCATTAATACTAATTAGACATAATCTGAGTGGTATATTCATAAAATTAATGGGGTGACCAAGATTCAATTCTGGGTACTTGTGTGTATATATATATATATATATATATATATATATATATATATATATATATATATATATATATATATATATTGTGTTAAATTAATTTGTCTTCTGTTTTAGATATAAGAAAACAATTAATTAGATAGAACCAGAGAATTGTTTAATTATCATTGTTACAACCTGGCAAGCTACCCTTTCTGTTGAAACTTGTATATAAAAATATTGTTTTGATTGACGAAGTCAAATTTTGTACACCAATGATTTGTAGTTAAAGACTTAAGATCTGATATCCTCTAATTTGTTATCTTTCAAAAATAAATTTGGTCTCCCTTCGTATTAATTAAAGAAAATATTCATAAAAAACCTAATAACAGGTCATTGGTGTGTAGCAGAATCATCATAACATTGATCATATTTTTTTATTATGATTTTATTGTAATTCTTATTAACTAAAAAGCTCACTGATAATTACATTTACACCTTTATATGGTTACATTTATTTTTACAAAGTTATTATGTATAATTATTTATGAATTAATTAATCTGTTCTTATACTAACGATGCATGCACCTTTGTTTTCACGGAAGAAAATGTATTTAAATTGGTTAAATACATCTTTACCTCCCTAAACTTGTCATAAAAAATCTAAAACCCCCCTAAATTTTTAAAAGTTTCTCTCAACCTTCTAAACTTGATAAAAATGTATCAATTTCCCCTAAAATTGGCAAAAGTGTATCAGTTTACCCCTTCAATGCCACGTGTCAGGTTTCGTTTGGTTTAATTTTTCAAAGATGTTTTTTTTCTTATCCAATCTAAAGCTGACAAATGGCATTCAAATTTTTCTCAAGTTCAGGGTTAAATCGATGCACTTTTGCCAAGTTTAGGGGGTTGAGAGAAACTTTTGAAAGTTGAGGAGAAGAATCGCATGTCATTTAATATAAAATTGTTTAGAAAAGAAGAAGAATCACACATGGGCACTCTATGATATTATCTGATAGCTCATAATAGCTCACAATAATCTCCTGTCTGTGAGTGAATAAACGAAGGATGTCAGATTTTCATTTCATTTCTCAATTAACCACTTCTATTTAATGGATAAGGTTTCCTGAAAAGTGATTGCGGTAGGATGGGAAGAGAGAGGACTATATAAGCTAGATAAAAGTTCCTTTGATAGAAGAAGTATAGAAAAATATTTTTTAGCTTTCAATAATTGTAATTTAAACCAGATATATGGCATTTGCGACTAGGATGCCTCTATTCCTGTTTACTCCACAATCCTCAAATCAATATGAATGCCACAATTTTTTTTATTGTTACATCTTTCCATGTGCAAAACAAAGTATATACGGTTTCAATAACAGTTCTATTTCCACTTCTAGTGCATTTCAGTTATTGCACCTTGATCCATGGCGACCCTATAAAGTCAAATCTACCAATAGTGGATAGTACATGTTAACACAGGTTGATGACTTTACTAATTATGCATGGATTTTCATATTGAAATCTAAAACTCAAGTGCAGAAAGCAATCCTTGTTTTCTTAATTATGACATTTACTTAAGTTGACAAGCTTGTGAAGATAGTATGCACAAACAATGGAAGTGAGTTTTAAACAAGGAATGTCGGAAAACCTTTGACGAAGGGGAAATTTTTCATTAAAGGAGTTGTGTTTGTACCTCACTACAAAATGGGGTGGCTGAGAGAAGGCATGATAGTTGTGCGTTTACAAAATTGAATACACACCGCAAGGAAATATTGACAAGTTCAAGGCTAGGTTGGATGCAAAGGGATACAATCAAATCATATACTATAAGATTTTTCTCTTGTAGCAAGGGTTGCGACTGTCAGATTGCTGATAGCACTTGCAGCAGCAAAAGATTGGCAAATCCATCAAGTGGACATTAAAAATGCTTACTTTCATGACACTCTTGATGAATAAATATACTTAGCTTCCCCAGAAGGTTACAAGCATGTTCCAAATGATCTAGTTTGCAAGCTGGACAAATCTCTCTATAGCCTTAAACAGGCTAAGAGACAATGGCACAAGTATCTATCAACGACTCTATTTTCATCCGGTTTCAATAGATCATCAAATGTCAGCTTTTGATTGGGTAAGAAAAATGACATCTTTGAAAAGTCAAACAAACCAGAAAGTGATACGTGGTATTGATGTGGCAAATTGGTGCATATTTATGGAAGTTTATGACTTATTTAAAAATTTTAAAAGTTCAGGGGTGTTTATAAATAAGTTTAGGAGGCTCCGAAATATTCAACCTTAATATATATATTTAGAATATGTTATTTTAACATATCTATTACATGTTATGCGGGATAATATACAAAGTCACCATAAAGCATTAGTGTTATGCCTTAATGTAAATTTCCATATGAATAAAACTAAAATTAGTATGAGAAATCCAATGAAAAATTTGAAACTCGGTTGATTAAGTAAAAACGCAGGAAAATGTCAACGAACCATAGTCTTCTCAGGCAACAGGCCAACAACCAAAGTTAAAGATTTCTTCAAGGTTAGGTAAGGACGAAGCTTATAGTACTGTTGACCAATGAATTATAAATATATATACACACACAACTTGTGACATAATCAAATTGTTGTTTGACTATTATATGTACTTTATGCTGTGCCCTAGACCTGATATTGCTTATGGAGTCGGTCTGATTAGTAGGTGTTAACAAGGTAAAATAAGGGCAGGCAAGTGCATGTCATGCGGAACACCCAGACGGACTAAATCCGCCTGGAGTGGAGAAAGATATAACGATGAGATTAATAATGCTCCTATAAGCAAGTCTCATCTGCTCCGGGAGTAAAGCCTCGGTGATCATTCAGGTGGGCTGAATCTGCCCCAGTCTTGTAAGGATACTAGCCCTCTCCGAAGGAAAGAGAAATGCCCAGGCGGCTTCCAAGCTGAGCCGTTTGTCCGCTTGGACTAGCTCCGACGCCTCGAGAACGAAGAGTTTAAGTAACACTCTAAGTCTTCAAAGAGGCCTCCATAATTTGAACTCTCACTTCAGATAAACTTTATCCTGTCAACAGGATAAAGATCTATTCAAACTAGAACTCTAAATGATTCACACTTTGGATCAGACTTGGGACGTTCACTGAGTATAAAAGAACCCTTTGGGTCACCATGCAAGGGTACGTATTCTAAATTCACGAAAACTCCCTGCCCTCTCTCTTAAATCCGATCTAACTCAAGCATCGGAGAGGCTACGCCGGTCGCACGGCTAGTCCCCCATAGCGACGTTTGCTGTTTTGCAGGAACCTTCAAACCACATAAAAGAAGAGCGTTAAGAGTTGATTTCATCCAGAGTCGGTGCGTGGAATCACTTTCCAAGCTAAATTTAACAGTAGGTATATGAGCAATCCTAACAAGCTGCATTGGAATACCGTTAAATGGGTTGCTAGATATTTTCATGTAAGTTCATCTATTTGTCTCATGTTTAATTCCATTAAAAGTAAAGATACTAAGCTTAAAGGTTTTTGTGTTTTAATTTGACTATGTCTTTTTTTAAAAAAAATTGTCTCGTTTGATCTTACATTAAATGGAAAGAAAAATCTCCAATCCACCCTAGATGTGACTCGAACCTGATACCTCTAGAGTCCATTAACCAGTAGGCCAAGAACTCAGTTGATCTTGGTAAAAGAAGATTAGTAACTAGTTTTTACTTTACTTTTTGTAGTAATTTAATAAGTTGGAAATTCAGCTTGCAGCATGTGGTAGCTTTGTCTACTACTGGAGCAAAGTATATTGCATTAACAGATGCAATTAAAGAGCCTTACGGTTTAAGGGTATTATTTAATTTTTTAGCTTGGTTTGTTACAGGAAAGTGTCAGTATTAATTGTGATTCTCTGTAAGCTATACAACTCTGTAAAAATATTATGTACCATGAAAGAACTAAACATATTGATATTAAGTTACTATAATTAAAAGATATTATTACTGCTAGTTTAGTATGTGTTAATAAAATTCATACAAGTGTTAATCTTGCTGATATTATTCCAAGCTGCGTTAGTGAGATAGGCTGCTTTAGTGAGATAGGGAGTTGTGCAATTTGACCGGGTGATTACCCTCAATGGTGATAAAGGTAGATTGAAGTGATTGTTGTTAGATTGGAGGTGTCAAGGTCCAAGGTGGATATTGTGGGACTTAATGTCCCTTGACCCTTTAAAGCCCATGTTATCATAAGTCCTTTTTTATTTACCTGGAAAAATCCCTTTTATGCCTAAATTCCTTAAGAGATGCATTTTGATTAACTCTAAGTATATAACCCTAGTCCTTTCAGCTGAAAAACCTATCTTTGCACTGTTCAAAATTTTCTCTCTTCTCCTCATCAAATCATCATTTTCGTTGATCTCTCATCTTCTCTTTTGATAGTTCTGATATGTTATCGTGTTAAGGCGGTTACGAATGATTTCTTTTGGAACTCGTTATATGTTTTCTCAAGCTTCATAGATTATTAACTTACGGTTGAAGGATGTGACTTTTTAGAGTTTAATCTCTGTTTGTATGCGCTTAGGGGTTTAGGCTATTTTTCTAGTTTTTTTCCCGAGTTCTTATTATATGCTTATTTGAGAATTCCTGCATGTATTGGATGTTGTATCTTTCGTTGATCTTTGATTTAACCACCATCTAATAATAGTTGCTCTTTACTTCACCAGCAAAAATATCTTGATGATTGGTCCGTATAATAAAAAATCCCAAACACAGTCTCAAAAATCGTTGTAGTCTTTATCTTTATGAAAATTAAATATTTTCAAGAGACTATTCCACGAACTACATTACCACTTCAAAGGATTAATTTTTTATTTTAAAAACCGAAAATATATATAATAATTAGATTGTCAAAAGCTATTCATGAAAATTAACTAATTGAAAAAAAAACAATTTACGTTATCTTGTTAATTATTGCCAATTTTAATTTATTTGTTTTGCAGAAAATTCATTATATCACAGTTCGATGGAATTATCACAAAAATTTAGTTTTATAATGCAAAAAAATTGCACAGATTGACTTCAATTTTAATTTCGTTGTCAATATAGTATGGATATTCTCACCATAAATTTGATTTGATATTTTTTAATAGTTAATAAATCTTGAATTAAACAGCTGAAGAACGATTCTGTGTTCTCGAAAAACTGTCAAACTAATCTCTTTAATTTTACGATCAGTATTGTATAATGTCTTCTAGTTTGATCCTATAAATTGGTATGTGAATAAATTTGTTAAAAACTCTATTATCTTGTTACTCTACTTTTTCTGTAAGTCTTGTATTATTATTTATTTAAGCAATCATCTTTTACCTTTCACCAAAAGAAAAAATGATACAACAAAACTTTTAGGGTGCGGTCTAGTGGTAGATACTAATCCATCATTAAGTATTCATCATGGATCAAATCTTTACATGTATTGAGTACCTTTAATGTAGGGGCCAGTCATCATGTCCTTTGAGACATGTGCAAATTGATGATCGGAATTAGTCTACATGTGAAGATGATTTAAAAGTGTCGTCTACAAATCACAGTTGAGTAGACACACCAATGAAAACAAAAAAAAATTACAAAAATCGATCTAGCATTAATTCTGATTTTACTGGTTTAAAATCTGCAAAACAAGCAATCAATTTAATACGGGTGAGAAAATATATTTGAGAATCAAATTTAATCACTTTGGAAGAATTATAAAATGTAAATATGATGAAATTAATTGATTGCGTACTTTAAAAAACATAATCATTTTTAAGCATAACGTTAATCTTAATTGGAGAAATTATGGTATGAGATATAATGTCTGCATGTACCTGCTGAGCACTTTATATAAAACCATTGCATAAGCCAATAATCTGCTCTCCAAGAAAACGTCTAATCAAAATATTTTAAAACAATAAAACAATTAAAAAATTTTAGTTTCTTTTGTTTAATTAGATCTTCAAACTTTTCTAAAAAAACTCGTTTTTTTAATTTTCGTAATTTATTTATGTTGGTGTTCCCCATAATTTTAATAATATAAAAAAATATTTAAAACAACTAAATGTTAATATGTAATCATTTTAATAATATATTCATTCACGAACTGAATGTAGAAAACAATTTGAAAAAAAGGCTTATGGGGTCCAGAGCAATGAGTTTATTTACAATAAAAAAATTGATATATTATGGTATATGATTTGAAACTACCTACCACACTACTCCATAGCCACAATTTATTTAAATTTCATGGTCCTACTTTTACTTACCTATAACTTAGTTCATTATAAACATACTCTACCTATAACTTAGTTCATTATAAACATACCCTACCAACCAAAAAAAAATCAATTTCATGTCTCTCTCTCTATATATATTTCATATGCATTTTGAATGATATATTTTATTAATGTTTTGTCCCACTCAATAAGAAATTAAAAAACATAATTTTATAACCATATATTATCAAACAGTTTTTTCGGGTAAATGCATAAAAAATTACTGTCACTTAATTTCTTTCAGTAAATTTATTTATATTTACTTTATGGGACAAAATTAAATTAATACTGTCACATTTTTTATGTAGTTGCAACTTCATGTTGCTCCAAGTTAATGGACCTTTTTGGTACATTACTCTTTCTCATCTAGTGGGCGACATTTTGGGTCAATTATTAATGGGGACTCAGACAAGGAGATCCCCTCTCCCCGTATTTATTCATTTTATGTGCCCAAGGGTAGTGGCGGAGGGAGGGGTGGGGTTGGTGGGGTACTTCATGGCAGAAGTTAATAAGGAAATGCCCTGCCAAGCTCTACAACTTAGCTGCTGAGGAAGATGACTGTTTGCATTCTTATTCTCTTCTTTATTTTGATCAAGCCGTTCATCGAATATAAATGCTCAAATATCCAATTGTTCATATAAGATGGAGAAATTAAATCCTTATTAGTGGCCCACGTAAAAAAGTAAGTGAGCCTTCTCCCTGTTTATTAAATACTCATTAACTTTCTTAAAGCTTTTGACTTCTCTCTATTTTTTTTTATATTTATTCATTTCTTTAAAATCTGATTTTAATAAATTACGCAAATATAGTGCTAATCAATTTGGAATACCAATCAAAATTATAGATTCTACTGAGTATGTAATTATTTTATTAATAAAAATTGAATAGATTTTAACATGATTATCTATAAATTATCAAACAAACTTAAATTGTAACTCTCTCTAACCTTATATTTTACTATATTGAATTCTTAAAATATATATATTTTAAAATTAACTTATTTTTTATATTTAAAAAATTTAATAGAATATATTTTGAAGTTATTTAATTGACAAAATGCTAAATATCATAATCACCTACTAATTTGCGAAAAATTTACTACTATTATTATTGTTGTTAGAGCAATCTTCATCTATATCTGTTTTCTGAAATCGTTCCCCCCAAGATTTCAAATTCTAGCTTCGCCATTGCCCAAGGGCTCTCGGTAGCCCTATCTACTCTTGAAGCTGAGCGTAAAATTCATGGTTGTTATGTGGCTAGGAATGCACCTCCCATATCTCACTTATTTTTTGTTGATGGTAGTCTCCTTTTTGTTCGATCAAAAATATCAGAATGTGAGCATATTAAGGAGTGTTTGATGGCCTATGAGAGGGCCTCTGGTCAGAAGGTGAATAATGCGAAATCGTCGATATCCTTTAATGCAAATCTGAGCGCTGAAAGGAAAGCCTTGATATGTGAGTTTTTTAATGTGTCTTTGGAAATAACGAACTCTATGTATTTGGGAATGCCTTTGGCAGTTGGTAGGAGTAAGATCGCTACCTTTGGGTATATTAGGGATAGAATTTGGAAGAGAATATCGTCTTGGAGGTCAAAGTGTTTGAGTTGTGGGGGAAGGGAAGTCGTTATCAAATCTGTCCTTCAATTTGTCCCGGCTTATCTGATGTCTTTATTTCGGTTACCTTCTGCTTTATGCGATTTGATACATAAACTTTTGAATTCTTTTTGGTGGTCGTCGAGTAACGGGGATAAAAGAGGGATCCATTGGCAAAGATGAGATCTACTTTGTAAACCAAAAAAGTTTGGGAGCATGGGATTCCGCAATATTACCCATTTTAACACGGCTCTCTTGTGCAAACAGTTATGGTGGCTTAAGTTGTTCCCGAATAGCTTGGTTGCCCGTGTTTTAGGCTCCCGGTACTTCAAGAACGGTGATGTTTTGACCGCAACTATCTCCAATTCACCGAGCTATGTCTGGCGTAGTATTTTCTCAGCAATGCAGTTTTTTTGGGATTCTATTCGATGGCGTATAGGGGATGGTGACACAGTTTTAAAACTAATTTGGTGTGGGAAAATCATAAAGATAGAATTCTCCTTAGTGGCAAAAGTGAAAGGGATGTAGGGAACTTGTATGTTGCTGATTTTATCGTTAATCAAGCTTGGGATGTGCCTAAGATTTGTGACTACTTTGATGATGTTGAAACAGCCCATATTATTCGAACACCTTTGCCGTTAGCTCCTATGGAAGATTCTATTTGTTGGCCTTTCGAAACAAATGGGAGGTACACTGTTCGCGTTGCCGACCGAACGATTTTAGGAACACCGGAGTTTGTTAGCCATGTGAACCCTTCTTGTTGGAGCTATGTTTGGGGTTTAAAAATCCTGACAAAAATTTGAGTTTTTCTTTGGCAATTGTTAAACGATATTTGCCTAGTCGGACTTTTTAGCAAGTTGTCGTTACGTTGATGATACCTGTTGTAGAACCTACTTCTTGGGTGTTGAAAACACTGCTCATATTTTGTTTAATTGCTCTTTTGCTTGTCGTGTTTGGGCTGATTTCGATCACATGTGTACTTGCCCTCTTAATGTTGATGTGCAATTTGTTTTGTTGGATTGGTTCAGAAACAGGCCTGCTATTTTGTGCATAGCGCTTGCTGCCTCCTATGGGCTTGATGGTCGGCTCGAAACAAGAGAATTTTTCAAAGGATTTACACCGACTCGAAAGTTACAGTTCGGCTTGCTCGCGCCTTGGCTTCGTCGGATACTACTGATGCTGTTTTGCAGCACACAGCGGGATTGGTGGCAGGGAACTCAGCTGCTCATAATGATGGTTAGCTTTGGCATCCGCCTCACATCCTGTTTGTCAAATGTAACGTCGATGCTTCACTCTTTGACAATGGCGGTTCATGCGCTTTTGGTATGATCATTAGTAACTCGGGAGGGCTTTTTGTGGTTGCCAAATCAGGAACTTTGCCGAGCCATCTCTCCATCCTCGAAGCAGAGGCGCCTTCGGCTCGTGAGGCGTTGAGTTGGATTAAGGAGTGCGGGTTTACACATGCTATTCTAGAGCTGGATAATCAAATCCTTTACAAGCTTTTAACTATAAATGACTCGTGTTTTTCTTATATTCATTCTATAGTTGAGGATTGTAAAACTCTAGCTCAAAGTTTTGTTTCTTGTTGCTTTAGTTGGGTAAGACGTGATTTAAACGTTATAGCTCATACATTAGCTCATTCAGTGATTATAAATGAGGTAACAGGGTCCTGGACTATTGACCTGCCTTTGTGTGTTGCCCATTTCTTTTCTTCTTAATAATATCTTCCTTCTCTTTAAAAAAATAAAATAAAATAAACTACTCTCACAAATTTTTTATAAAATTACATATGTTAGTTTTGAACAAAACATTTTGATCTTTCATACTATTTAATTAAGAATTTTTGACTTGTTTTTTCCAAAATTAACTCTGTTATTTATAAGAAAAGTATGAAAATAAACCTTTACAGAAAAACAGCATGGGAAAATACTAAAACTAGCCTATTGACATATTATGCAACATATTTTATGGGCCTATTGACATATTATGCAACATATTTTAAGAAGACTAGTAAATTATAGACGAAGTAATACGAAAATGTGTTCGGAAAATAAACGGATAAAACTGAAGTCGTGAAATAGTTTTAGATTGAAACTTATTTGGCGATTCTACCATATGTTTCAATCGAATAAAATCAAAATTTTAACAGCTTAAAATGAGAATTTGTTTTTAAAAGATGAAAATGAACTGTATCCGTTTATTGCCCAATGTTAGGTTTTTATAAGAGAAAAAATCATCTGAAAATACATTACTTTTCGGGAAATGACATATTTTTTGTCAAAAAAACATGAATTAGACCCCACCAAGAGTTGCCGCCTCCATACCTGTTGTCGAGGGCGCCGCCCCGAACCTTAGTATCGTAATAGATACCGAATAAGCGTGCACTCGGGACTCTCCCAACTTGTTCGATGAAATATTACAATTGCATTTATCAACAAGCCGATCCAATTACACTGAAACACTAACAAAATGTTACCAAAATATTTTGTTGATAAAAATGTATAAAAACTTTTGGGGTATCAGAATATTTGAAACTTTAAGTCGTCTCTTATGAGATACTTTAATGTTTAAACATGAAATTACAATAAACGATGATATTATCTTTAAGCTATCAATTATAATTGGAATGGAATTTTTAATTTCGAAAAGTAATTGATTTTCATTCCATCTTGCTATTGTCTCATAAATATAAAACGTTATTCTTAAAAACTCTATCACAAAAAATACGGTAACATCGTACTCAATTCAAAATGTTAAAATAAAAATGTTATAACACTATTTGAAGTAAAGATTACAAATATTAATATATTATTAAAAAATAAAGATAATATTCAATCAATAAGCAAATTTTATTTCCGTAACATCTCTTTGAATTTTTGAAATATAAATTTGGTATGGTAATAAATAAATAAAATAATGATTAAATAGTATATAAATAATATTTTAATGTAAATGAAGATAATTGTTAGAGTATGTTAGAGAATCCAAAGATCAAAGTATAACACGTAAATTATTAAAAATAAATAGAAAACAATCAAAGTATACTATGCAAATAAACAGTAAAGAAAAAAAGAGAATATAAATAGAATCTAAAAAAAGGATCAAATAAAAACAACAAAGAAAAAATGAATAAAGGGGTAATGAAAAAAAGTTTAAACTCTAATATGCTAGTAAAACAAAGAGAGATTTAAAAAGCACCCTGAAGGACTCTAACCATGACGCCTGGTAGTGCTACTCACTCATCTATGTCTAGCCTTCTCCTCCGCTAGACTAAAAGGTTATTTTTCATTATATATATTAACTTCTTATATTCATAACATCAAAATAAATAATTTCGTGAATTTTAAATCTTGAACGATCGTTTCACTCGCTCCTATCAATGTGTATTATTTGTTTATAGTGATGTTATAATATTATTCAAATATTGTGCGTTCAAAATCATTCACTTTGTTTATTACAGTTCTAAACAATTTAAAAATGGTACATTTGATATTTAATTCCATACATTCATTTCAGTTTTTTCTTATTTGTACAATTTTATAGTGTTGAAATTTCAAATTATTAATAAAAGAAGAAAAAAATATAATACTAGATGAAAGAAGAAATAAATAAATGGTAAAATTAAAGCCACGGAGCCTTTTAAATGAAATGACATTATAAATCAATTTTAAATGCTATAAATAATTATTTGTTTCAATTTTTTAAGAAGTAATTAATTTGCCAACAAATCAATGAGCTGTCTAACAATTTTAACCGCTGCCCTGGTTTTTGTCCCTTATGTTCCCTTCTTTCTCATTTCTCTAACTCTACGATATTTTATGGATATTTAAAAAAAATTCAACTCACCCTTAATTATCATTTCTCTCTAAAAATGATAAGTTTATTAATAAAATTATTATATAAGTCCTATTTTCATTGTTCTGAAGTCCTTGTTTTAAAAAAATATATTAAAATTGAATTATAATAAATTGATGAAGGCTAAAAAGGAAAACATATATGAATTATAACACATGATTTGTACGTGGAATATATTTTTCACATTGTATGAAGGGAAACAAATGTTATTGCACAATTTACGAAGGAGAATATTAATGAACAAAAATCATACAAGAGTTAAACCGAATAATATTATTTGTATAGAGTGTAAGGTCTCGTGTAGTTGGCGAAATGGAATAGAATAGGAAATGAATGCAAAAACGTCAAATATAATACATGAGTCCGACATCGGAAGGAATAGCTCCTATGAGAATCACGGAATAGCTATTCTTTCATTTCAAAGAGAAATAACTATTCCGTGATTTCCATGAAAATTAGGAGGAACTATTCCTTCCGACGTCAGAATCATACACCATAATTGATATTTTTGCTTACAATTTCTATTTCATTCTGTTCTACTCTATTCCACTAACCAAACGAGCCATAAATGGTTATAAACATGAATACATGCTAATCTTCATTGATGCATATCTGCTTTGAGATTTGTGAATAATGATCTAACTCAACTCAAAAAGTACATTAAACAATGTAGATTGTTCACATATAGAATGAGCAACATTGCTCAAACCTCAACTAATATGGGATACCCAACACCCCCCTTAAATTCATTTGGATCGTGAAGCAATATAACGAGTGACCCAATATCATTGTTGCAAAACTTCATGTTTTAAATTACTTTCAAAAGGTTTTTTATGTCACATGAGAAACTTGAAGTTAGTGATTTTAGTTTATATTGTGATGTTCTTTATGGGCTTGTAAATTGAGAGATACAAGGTGGGCTCTGGTGCACATGAGAGAAAAAGCCCAAGGTTATTTCTAGTGCAAATCGTTCGATTTCCCCTCTGCACGGGCGATAAAGCCCGTACTCGATCTTTTATTATTTTTCCTGAAAAAACAATATATTTTATATGGATAATATTATTGTTGGCTTTTGAAATCCCTTACCTATAACTGATGGTTTTAAGTGCTAGTAATTCTCAACACCTACCTGTATTGAATTCTAAACTGCTTAAATGCTAAAAATGTTTTTGATTAAATGTCCAACAACTATATTTCAACAATCATATTTTATTGGCTTTGGTAAATTGTTTGGCACACAATGTTTTACAACTACGAATTACAATCTACCATTCTTATTTTATGAATATATACATAGTCTCTCTGTTCCTGTGCCATCTCTACTTATATAGAGGTGAATGAGTGATTCAATCCTAGAAGGAATTATCGAATTATCCTTTAAGGACAGTGCCTAGCACGACTCCACTTTGTTGACGCTGCTGCTTGCTCTATTATTCTTCAGGTTCAGTTCGTGTGCCAGGAATTCAGCATCCATTCCCAACAATCATAACTAGCTTCTAATATCATATGAACAATGACCTAACTCACTTTAAAAAATACATCAAATAACAAGGAATGTCTCGCATATATAAAGAGCAACACTGCTCAACAAGTTTAATGCATAAAACAAATTCATTCGTTAAAGTTTTCTTTAGGGCAGAGCATAGTTCAGTTTGATACATGACGCAATAGCAACGTAAGGGTAGCAAATTGAAGTACTCAACCACTTACATTAAGCAACAAAATTCAAGTACTTAAGTTGTCTTGAAATATGATTCCTACATTTATATTCTTAAGATTACGGACAAAAATAAATACTAACAGTCTTACTTCTGAAGTAAAATATCATTTAAATAACACATAAGTAATTAATGTAGATTTGAGTTTGAACCCATTTCGGCAGGTTTTGTGTCATGTTGATTTAATTTTCACATTATTTACTTAATGCTAAATACATCAAGATCTTGAATTCCACAACAAACCTAAATTTTCAAAAGTTTCAATTAACCATTTAAACTTGTTAAAATTATATATTAGTTTGCCCTTTAACATTATATGTCAGATTCTGGCTGGTTTGATATTTCAAAAATTAAAATATTCTAATTTTCCTTTCTCAAACCAGAAGTTAGCACATGATGTTGAGTGTGAAAACTGATGCACCTGAAAGTAATTGAAACTTTTAAAAATGTTATTTAACATCCAGCAAAAATTATCAAGGTCAACAATTTCAATGCGCATGACGTCAACCATTAGTTTGGTCTAATGACCACAATAATCAAACAAGTGAGAGGTAGTTCAATTTTTATTGGCAAATTTCTAAAGAAAATGCACATGGTCTTTACTTAAAGACCTAATATTCCATGCGAGGTTTATAGACTTGGATTAATAGATAAACTAAACTTATTCATGACCTTAAATAAATAAAAAAAATTACAAATCATGTAATTTTTTATTGTATTTCAATAAAAGTACTGAAATATAAAAAAGTTTAACATGAAAGACAAGTATGGCAGAGCCAAGGAGTGGTGGCCGTTGATAAAATGCCCGTTGCCCATAATTTGTTCCCTCCTTGTTTTTATCCATATTACTGCTTGACCATCAAAATCCATGGCAACTTAGAGAAGGGTATTTTGATGGCTCTAACTTTGGCGGCGCCGCCGGAGGTGGTGCCTATGGAGACTGGTAACTTTTGCATTTTTAAAAACTCAAAGCCTCTTTTCATTTGACTAGATTCGAGAACCAAAGTAATTAATCAAACACAGACACAATTGTTTGTGATTTAAATGAATGAAAAGAGTATTATTAGAGTTAAGCTCAACTATAGGGCAAAAGGGACATTTTTGGATTTGGTGCGATGAATATGTATAATTATACATATTACCCATCTAAATCATGTGTTATTAAAACAGTTATGCTGCTTTTTTTAATACAGATTACGTGCAACAATGCAACATATTGCATAGCATAAAGATAAAATAAGCAATATATTATAATAAACCAAATGCGTAACATGAACAAATGGATAAATAAAATATATCAGAATACCCAAAATAGATGCCTACAAATATATATTCAGAATATATAATTTGGACGGTTGTCCCTTATAAGAGAACTTATATGGAGCATATAAAAAAGAAGAAACTAAGCATGAGAGGGTTTGTCAAGTGGTTGAGGAATGTCATATTGTTGAGGCGGCATTGTTGTAGAAGTTTGAGCAGCAGCAGCTTGTGTAGTGGCAGAGGTGTTAATCTTGCCAAGAAGGTAACATGCTACACATAGTATTATTATTATTAATATCAATGGAAATGACACCACAATTATCACTCCCATTCCAATCTCTCGCCCTTCCCTTTTTACTGCCTGCATTCATTCAATTCAGTCAACTTCTCATCCTTTCTTCCTTTTCTTTTCGGATAATACTACTTATTCATTTTCACTGCTTTGGAAGCACATTATACTGTGCATGACCGGGTATCTGGCCAATTCACAAACTTAAACACTCTTCTTTTAAAAAAAACTCGGTCATCACCGGTGCGGGTTGATTTTTTAGAAAATTTGATCAAACCTAACCCAACTCTACGAGCTGGTCTAAAGTACATTACTCTTTTTTTTAATTTATTTGGAGTTATCTGGCTTTATTATACTGTAATTGTATAAAAGTCTAAAAATTTGCTCATGATTTAAGTGTGAGCTAAAATTGAGACACATTGATAAGTTTGGCAACCTACCCAATCATAGTGAAAACCACGCTCCTAGTATTAATATCCCTCAGTTTTGCAACACTTGGCCTAAATTTGCACAACTCACATTTTTAATAAATTTTAGAAATTTGTGGCCTTAAAGAAAAACTAATGTATTGGAATACTGTCATGGGTATGGAGCTAAGTTCACTAATGAAACCAATCTCTTCTCTGTTCAAAGCTCAAGGATTTAAAATAAGGGATAAAACAACTATTATATTAATAGCGGCATAGTAATGACTTAAAAATAGTTGCTTCAACTTTAGAAAGAAGGCCCATAATGCTTTACCTCTGTAAAATCTCTCAACTCTTTCTAGCTCTATTCCTCAAGTTAAAAATCCACTGCCTTCCACATATTAGAATTAACTACAACTATAAATTGCCTCAAATCTGCATTTTCTAATGTAAAATTCCTTACAAATTGAATTTTCACCGGAATCCATTGAATAATGATACATGAATGTTATTTTACCTCTAAAATTCAACAGAAGTAAAACAAAATTAATTTATTTAAATATATATTCACATAATAAGTGTGAAAATATAATATTACATAAAATCTAACATAAAATTGACATCTCAAGCCCATGAATTTTGGCATAATCATGTTAAAAGGACAGCAGAAAGTCTAAATGTTCAAAGTGTGGCAATTTTAATTTTCGTGTTATAAAATTCTATGACGATTCGTTGAAATTGTTTAAAGCGGTAGTATAAGTGCTTCTAAACTCGTGTACAGATGCAATTAAGGCATGCGAATGCAGATCTATTTCTTTCTATAAATATATTACAAGTCTCATTTATAATATCCGTCAAGTGTTCCAGAACACCACAATTATTTATCATAATATGCAGTCAATAAATGCTTAAAGTTTGGATTAACAAAAGCCTCATCTACCAAAATCGAAAAGGAGTATGGAATTTAATGACTGAAACGAGAAGAAGAGATTTAGGTACCAAAATTAGGTCTTGTCTTAAAAATTCAGATTTTAGAAAATGAATATAAAGAGAGAAAGAAAGAAAGAATGGAAAATTTTAAAAAAAGAATATTAATGATGTGAATTAGTGAAAAATAGGATAAAGGATAATGAATACTGACCTCTTTAATGGAGAAATAGGAAAATATTCAATTCTCTGTGAGAAATGAAAGACAAAAGAACAGCGGTTGAGTTGAGGCTAAAGACAACCCTCTTACTTACGTGTCATCTTTTCCATCTCACTTTTTTAAAAAATATATTAATATAATAAATCATGCCATGTTACTGTGTCTGTATTTTCTAATCTTGATCTTACATTTTACCAGGGTTTATATATATAATACTTCAAAACCATGATCAACATTTTTTCATGCAGGATGTTTCTCCAAATTTATTAATTTTGAATTTTTATTTGTAAGTGTTTTTTAACTTTTAAGACGCTTGTTAATAAATAGGATTATATTTCTAGAATTTGATTTTTAAGTAACTTATAAGTAGTTGAAGAGTTTTTGAAAATCGATTTTTAAGTTATTTTTAAGTTATAAAATTAGTTGAAAAGATTAGAAGGGAGGGTAGTTTTGAGTTTTAAATATCATACGAGGATAGTTTCGTAATTGCATGAGTCAAAACAAAGAAGTCAACTATGAAAAGTAACAAATAACTACTTTTTAATTTTAAATTTAAAGTAACTTTTTAAGTTAAAAAAAAAGTTAAGATAAACACTGAATTAAAGTGACTTTTAATTTAAAACTAACTTTTAAGTATGTTCGACTAACTTAGAAGTAAACACCCTCTTAATTTCACATGTTTGTACTTGTGCTCATTTTTCTTTTGTAGTAACCAAGGATATGTACGTGTTCATAATCACCATTGATCATAAGCCCCATCACCACTTTTTACAAAGGTCTTTCACCATAATTAACTGAACTTGTTTCGGAAACAATATGTATTATGAAAAACATATATAATACCTTAAACGAAGGGACATGACAATAAAATGCATAAAATTTTTTTCCAACTTAAAACCCTCTTTTCTACTCATTAATTTTGCTGCAGTTACATATCCTTAGATTCTTGATCCTACTACGCATATATAACAACATACAACAATTTGCAGCACATCTAACTTTCTAATACAACTGAATGAGAGCAAGAGCAGGAGATAAAGCTAGAGCTAGAGCTAGACAGAAAAGGAGAAAATAAAGCAACATAACTGAGGTGGCTCCTTACCTAAACCATATTACTATTTACCCATTTAACACAAACTGACGAAACATATCCATTGAGCTGAGAGGTGCATTCATTTGCCCCCGGTAGGGGTCGGCTTGTTCGACGACAATCTGCGCTTGTATCGTTTAAGCACGGAAGCCAAGTTCTCTTTTCCCTTGGGGAAAGCCACGTCCCCAGCAGCAGTGCCTGATCGACCCTTTCGACAAGATACGGCGACCTCTACACTATTGACGATTTCGAGAACTGTTGCTGCGGTTGTGCGTTTTCCCCTTGCAGGCTTTGCAGCAGGGGGCAGCATCAGCATTCCATTTGTAGCTGGCGGGCTTGACTTCCACTGGTTCGCAAGGCAGAAGCATGGTGACATTGGAGTTCGGGGCTTCAAAAACGCCGGTTCTATGATCCCCTGCTTGTCACAAAGAAATTCGAAATATCCAATCAAGATTTGGAATTTAATTCGCGTATGAAATAGGAGTTTGCGAATTTACCTGAAGACGGTTCAGCACATAGGTGTATTTCCCCCACAATTCTGGGCGGCTTTCCATGAGTGACAAGTCGAGGATTCGGTGAATGCACCATACCCCGAAGCTTACAACCAAGTCCGCCTTCCAAACACAGCCCTCCCCACAATCGGGAACCGATGAGCCCAAAATGCTTGCTATATCCAAGTCTTCGATTTCTATAGCAGCCACACGATCTATCAGATCTTCATCGACTCCATTGCTTTGCCTAAACAACCAGTCCGACCCTTCAAGTTTCAAAAGCTTAGCAATGCAACTTCTGAACGACTGGAGAAGCTGAGCCTCGGCATCCGCATGAGAGAGGGTTTCACGGTTAATCGAATTCGACCTGTTTCCTATCCCGCTCCCAACAGCTCGGTTTATCTCAGCCTTGCCAAACTGCTCATGCGGTTGTTTAGACCAAATGGATCCATGATCTGAACTCATGGAATAGGAGAAAGAATCCCCGTAGGGTTTTGGCACATTGTTGAAAGACAAAGGGCTTCTGGCCTCAGATCGCGGGCTGGAATAAACTGAAGGGTCATAACTTGTTCTACCAACAGACGCCCCGTATCCAATAGTATTGTCCCATTGAGTAGTGGTCTTCTCAGACATGTAAGGAGCAGAGAGCCCCGAAATGTCAGGCGAACTGTGGTACTTCTTCGCATCAGTAGTTCCAGATTGCAGACCATCATAGTACGATCGGTCAGATTGCAGCGGGGAGTTTCCAGAAACTGCATAATTCTGATTCCACGAGGATTGAGGAGAGACCAATAACCCGTTCTGCAATCTTTGAGCCAAGGCAATGGCAAGCGGGTCCCGATAGGCTCTAAGGCCCAAAGCCGGGGAAACTGGAGCAGGTGACTCCAACTGACCGTTCAAGGCAGTGGTGCTTCTCTCTTTCGCCATTCTGTTGACAGTCGATGCGATCTGATAACCATGAATGGTGGCAGGTTGATTATCCCAGCCCTCAGAAGTCGGCAGACTAGAATACCATCTCTCAGAAGCATCGGCGGCGTTCTGGCTTGAATTTTGCACATACGCATCCAACGATTGCAAGTGGCTGGACCACATTGAAGATGATCCCCTCTGAATCCCGTACGATGAGTCCATACTCTGCATCCTCACCAGTTCGGGTGAATCGCATAAACTTGTTGTCACCAAAGAATCTGATCCTCTACTACCAAGAGATGGGTAGAATCCACTTAATTCTTTTGCACAAGTATCGACTTTCAGAGGCAAAGACGCAAGTTGCTTTAACTCAACTCCCAGCAAGATATCCAGTTTCTTATTCCTTGCGTCTGGAGTGAACTGTCCATGAAAATCATACATCTGTCCCCAAAACTCATCAAGAACAGAAGCAAATTGACGCCTCACAGCACGGCCGAGTCCTGCTATTCTCGAAAGACTTCCTGCACCATTCCCACCATCGTCACTTTTGCCACTGAGGCTCCTAAATGAAGGTGGACCATCAGACGGCAGAGATGAAATGCTTCCAGGAACAGGTTTGGACGATTCTTCAGGCTCCCAATTATCTCCCTCATCGTCATCCTTGTCAGCATCCACATCTCCCTCCATCTCCACTGTCTTCTCAACTGGGTCCACCTTTATCGTTTCTGTTCCTGGCAAATGGGCACCAACAACTTCAGTAGAACCAGTTGGAACTGATTCTGTATCTGATATGGAAAGAAGTTTGCGTTGATTGGAGCAATTCGCCTCGATCAAGTGAAGCTCACGATCAGGTTCGTCAACCACCTCTGGCAAATCAGTTTCTACATTTGGAGCACTTCTATCAGAGTCACTCTCGACAGAATTCTCAGCTGCAGGAACTTGTTCTGGATTTTGAACAAGTTCCCCTCCATCATAGATGGGTTGACGGAAAAATTGTTCCTCTCTTTGTACAGGCACTTGACGAATTAGATGTGCACTCCTGTAGAACACTTGGGACTCCAAGTCAGTCTCAGATTTCAAGGGTGTCGCTGCTAACCACAGCATCAAGCAAAATGATGAACAAGCGGTGACAAGAAGAGCAACATATGGGACAGATGCACTCTCACCCATGTTTAACCTCAAAGTCTCAACCCACTCACTATCCCCAAATATCATCTCTGCAACAAATATGATCTTCAAGCCTAAGAACCCCATGAAAGTAATTAGTGCTATGAACTCCAAAAGCTGAGAAATTTTGTGGAAACCCATTATCGGCCTACAGGATGAAACCCGGAAAAGAGGGATCACGGAGGATGGAAGCAATAAAGCTATCATCACTTGTGTACAAATTAGTAGCTGATATAAACCTTCATCTCCTGAAGTCCGTACATAGCAGAGAGCCGGAACAACAGCAATGACTCTGATTGTAGTATGTTGAAGCCAAGTAGGTATATCTAGATGGAGAAAACCATGTACCACTACTTGCCCACCATGACTCCACGTTAAAGCCACAGTTTGATTGGTAACATACAGAATTGTCAAGAAGGCAACTGGTGCGGCTGGACTATTGAACACCTGAATCGATAAACTTGTAAGCCGCCAGATTAAATGACCTTTTCTATAGAGTGATATGCGTAAAAAAAAGGCGGTGAGAACCAAATTATATGGCTGTAGTATGTACCTGTTCCATTAGCGACATTGCGTCTGGAAAGGTAAGCAAATCAAGGCCAGCAGTATTGAAGACTAGTGCAGCTGAGTTCATAAGCACATAGTTAACCAAACAAATGCCACTGAAGATGATAACGATGACGAAAAAATGTTTCTGATACAAAGCACCCCTGGAAACATTGTGAAGACCCTGTTGCTGCTGCACAAATATAAGAGGTTTTAAGTTGAGAAAACTATGAACAAAATTCATCAATTTTCATGTTCAGCTGTAAAAACAAGTGTCTGATAAATTGTAAGCAAATGTACTAATTACAAGCTAGCCAAATGTTTGAAAATAGAAGCGACTCGACAATGAACCCATGCATATATAAAAACTGCGGTCCTATGTCAGGTATATTTAGGAGAACGAAAATTATTTTGTTGGTTTTTCAGTTTTATTACCAAGATTTGGTATTTATTTAGCTTTAATTAATAAAGTAGATTATGTAACTAATTAGAAAGTTTTAAGAGGTACATATTCCTAGACTCCTAGCCATTAGGGTATTCCATGTGTATATGACTATATATTCTCACGTAAGGATCAAGCTAACCAATCAATAAATTAATGAAATTATCTAAATAGCTTCTCTCTATCAGATCATACCTATCTATTGACATGAATGTTATCATAATTCCAAATAGAGACGATGCATCTCATAATAGAACTTATACTTCCATTTTGTCTAATTCAATGGAAACTTAAAACTATAAGCCTCGATTGCTTACTACATCACATGCACAACGCTTAAAACCAGAGATACTAATTTTTTTTAAGAGTAAGTGGAATGATATAAAAGATGAGATTAAATGTTCTACAACATGCCCGAAATAAGCATTAAATGGCAAATGCATAATGTGAAACGTCCAGAGAAGGTAAAAGTCTGAGAAATGTACCAGCACCAAAGAAGAATGGAGGTAAAAATTATGTGGCATGATACTCGCTCCAAGAAGGCTCATCAAGGTAAATGCAGTTTGTTCACTCAGCTTTGTCAGCATCACATTCAAGCTATATTCGATGTCCGTTTGAGTTCTGAGCACTCCAAGAAAGTAGATAAGCAATATCAAGCCAGCCATGCATGCACATGTCAAATTTGGATTGCATCTCTCCTGCATAACATAATGGTAATTGTATTTGGCGATATATCAATTAATTTGACTGTAAGAAAAACTCCGTTGTTGAACTTACGATGTAAGTGGTCAAAAGTGGGAATAGAACAGCGTCAGCAGTAGTCAAGAGAATACCAGTGGACAAGTCTACCCCAAAGAGGAGATTAAGAGCATGTGCAATACCAAGGATCTAGTCAAATCAATTTTCAGATTTTAGGATGGAATCAAAACAATAATAATCACGATTTTCTGTTCTTCCATTTTATTAGTAAAGACCAGCCTATAGATAAACTGAAGGAAGAGTTTATTAATATTACCAGAGTAAGGTCCAATATAATAGCTGAAACTGTTGCTTGAACTCCAAGGAGCATGCATGTAAATTTGTCATATTCCTCAATACAAATCTACACCAAGTTCAAAGACAAATAACTTATCGAAATCTAAATAAAACAGTCCAATTACCTAAGTAAAAGAAGGTGTATAACATATTTTAAAAGAAACAAGTATATACCTGAGCTAGATCTTTTCCAGTGGCCACAGCGATACGGACACAAAGATATTGGCATAAAATAGCAGCCACGTTAAAAACGAGGAATGGCAGTACCAAAGCATACCCAAAACGCGTTCCTCCTTCGACAGTTGCCGCCCACTTTCCAGGGTCCACATATCCGACAGCAATCAAAAGAGTAGGTCCAATAACAGGAAGTATGCGATGAATAAAACCCTGTGGATGGCTAGAACTTGCAAACTTGGGTTCCATGTTAATGATGAAAAAAACAAATTGCTTATTCCAGAGCAACAAAGTTACATTTCGATTGTTCCCTTAAGTAAGCAACCTTGAATCTAGGCACGGCCCTTCATTAAACATTTGATTTACGTCAACAATAAAATGCACTTGGTTGAACCAAACCAATGAATTTCTGCATATCATATATCAAAATTAGCTATAATCATCAGATACCACTCGAACCCTTGTACTTAAAATAAGTTGAATTCTATCATATATCCAACTTCTAGAAATCCTACTCATCTCCTGAACATGAGCTCCAGTTTAACAGAATTCATATGAAAATCCAAAATATCATCTGACTTCGATCTCCTTTGGTGTCCAATCCTGATTCAAAATTAAAAAAAAAACACATGAAAATACATTAAAACGAAAGCTCTGACTGATACTTTTGCTGACAACAGAAATAATGGGGATACTCGAGTAACTAAAACCTGGAAATGAATCCAAAGCCCAAGTTCTGAAGCCAATGATGAGATGTGACAATAGTAGTCAACAATTTGGGCATTGAACATAGAAGTCAAAAAAGAATCAAGCATCCCTTGGATTCCAGTCTAGCAAAAATCAAACATGGTCCTTGGGCGAGAAGAAAAAAGTTGACAAAATATAATACCATAAAAAACACAAAATCTGGAGAGGCATTGAACTCCAACTCCATTACAAAGCTTGCTTTAAAATTCACTCATTTCATATTGAAGCTATTATCTCATCAAAATTCAAATCAGATTGAACCAGCATAATGCAAAACCGCAACTTAAAACCCCGACGAAGAACTATTCACTGAATTAAACAGAACCAGCAAAACATCCAATCATCATTATCAGAAACCTTTTTTCATTTTCTGTAGAAAATCAATACGAAACAATTTAAGCAAGAATAAAAAGCTTCAGAACATAACCAACCTTAAGGAATTAAAAAAAAAAGCTTAAAATCGCAGTAAATGAGCCGCGAAAGCAGAAAGAATCAAGAACCATAACCAACAGATCTAAAGAATTCGTACGGATTTCAAGGTCAAATCAACAACCTCAGAAGAAAAAAGTCTAAAACAGTAGAAAGTATAGGGAGGGCTTTATTAAATTAGGGTTAGAAAAAGAGATGAATTTTTACCTGCCCTGCACTCTGTCTATCTATTTGTCCTTCTCTGCAATCTTTATCTAGTAGCTAGCACATGAAGTAGATCTTAGAGAGTCCTTCAAGGCAGGCCACCTCGTCGTTACTATTACTAACTACTTAATAATACCAACCCTTTCTTTTCTCTCTCCCCCTCCCTTTCTTTATTTCTTTCTCATCTTCCTTTTATAATTTCTAGAGAGAATGAGCTCAGTTCCACAGAAACTCAAAGGAGAAAAACATGGTGAAAAGTGAAAACAGATAAAAGTGATACTACAATAACTACTGTCGTGGGTTTATATAAGATATGAAATAATATTTTATATTATGCATTTCAGTTATAGATAAATTTATTCATTTTATATTGTTACTCCCCATACAAAGCATTCATATTATATACATTATCATTAGTTGCAGTTAAGTTGATCGCGATTCTAATTTGATTCTCGTTAGACATATGTCGGAAAAAATGAGTACTACTAGATTTGACATTGCTTTACAACAAGAAACGATAAATTGTAAATGAATTCAATTTATCAATTGATTTATCACAATGTAGATCTAGAATTTTTAATTTGATTCTTGTTAGACATATGTCAGAATAGATGATGATCGATTAGATCTAACAATAACATAAAAGAGTAAACGACAAATTTTACGTGTTACGAAACAACAAACAAGTTTTGTCAATAACTGTGATATGTGTAAATTATGCATATAATTAAAAATATTATTATATGTTAATAAATTAAATTTTAGGCTATATTATATATTTGTTATATGATATTTTTCATTATATATGAATTACAAATATGTGTATATATATA